>CAODLS010448870.1:0-12768 GCA_948243855.1 Flueggea neowawraea | reverse complement strand
GGAGTTTACAGGCTGAAGAGAAGGAGTATTTTAGTGGAAGTATTGTGGAGTCAATGAGTGAAGACCGAGTCGTGGCTCAGCCTGGATTGAAGAGGTCGAACTCGTATAATGAAGAGAGGTCAGTAACCATGATCATGCTTGATTTTGCATCTTAAACTCGCATTAGTTGTGCCACCCTATCGAATCAGCGAGCTGAGACCGTGGAGTGTGGTGCTTCTCTGAGTTTAGTTTAACTGATTCGACTTTATTTGACTTATTAGTAGTGTTGTATTTTCATTTTAAAAAAACTCGCAATTTAGCTTTATTAAGCTTAGCAATTCAGGTAATAAATTCGTCATAACATTCTAATTTGTCAATTAGAAAAATAATTTTGGAGCAAATATGTAGTCAGTATATTGTTGAAGCCAGTTGACTTGACTCCTGGCTAGGCTTTAGATTGATCTTTTTGTTCTTTTTCTTGGAGAGTATCAATATTATCATCAAATTTCAAGTTGACTATCCATCATTGGGTCCCATATTCCTTATTGGGTCTTTCAAATAGGTTTACATTTTGATAAAAAAAATTGCTTATTAAAATGTTTAATAAATAATTAAATAAAATACAATGGTAATTATTTGGAAAGAAATTAAACTATCAGATATTATTTAGCTCTATTTTTTCTTTAATAACATAGATATCTGCTTATTTTGTATTTTATTTTTTCTATATTAAAAGAACATATTAAGTAGTAGCATATTTAACTTTAAAATACCTTCTGTTATTGAGAATTTTATATTAAGATATACATTATAACTCATAAAAAGATATATATTTGTTTTTTAATTTATCAATTTAGTTATCTCATAACATAAAACTTTCTGAGTGTTGCCTTGGTCAGGAGCTCCAAGCCTATGGTGGAGGTAGAAGTGAAGGATGAGATCATTAAAGAGAAAGCAGTGAGAGGAAAGTGCATCCCTCTCAAGAAATCTTCAACCTCTTCAAAACCAACCACGAAATGATTAAAAGAAACTAATTAGTGCCTATTTGATTGGAGTAGTTGAAATAGTATTTATTAGCAGCTAATTTATTAGTAGGGTTAGACCTAAGTCACCAGAGACATCATTGTAAATCTTTGGAATATGATTCTGTGTCCTCTGCTTTGGTTATATAGATTACTGTTTTAATATGCTTTTGATGGAACAATTTGTTGATGTTCGTGAGTAAAGTTTTATTATTATTATTATTAAAGATTAGAATCCTAAAAAATGTTGGTTCACATGCTACCATTTATTTCGGTTTCAATCAATCAATCTGCATTTGGATTTAATTTCCGACCTGTTCATTGTGTGAAGTTATTATTTTGTCTTCTGGAAAATTGACAAAAAGAAAGATCCAAGGACAAAGTAAAAATACAAATTTTGATTTTTTCTTGTTGAATATTGTTATTACATTTTACACACGAACTTTTCTTTTAGCAATTTTTACATACAAATTGGTACAGAAAAAAAATATTGTTTTTAGAGAGAACGAAGTCCTTTTGGTAGATGGAGTAGGAGAAGATCCAGGGAGGCAGAATTATTATCGACGAGATATAAGAAAGCACTTGTAAAGAGAACTCCAAGGCTCAAGGAAATGTACTAATGTAGAGCAATAAGTGTTGTGAAGATGCGGGCGACTGTTCCGTTTTGGTAGTATGTGCTTGTGCATCCATAAGACAAGCTGAGTGTTGCTATTTTTCTTCCCACGGTGCATACATAAATAACATGCATTAAAGTGCCTTCTAGGCAACCCTCAATTCTTTACCTTGGATCCGCTGCTTTGGTTACACTAAATATATATGTATCTCTTTTAATACTTCGTAATGCATCCAGTTAGCTTTTGCATATGTCATGTCCTTAAAAAAAAGTTATTGTCTAATTAGGAAGTTTGGTCCAAAAATTAACAAAAAAGGGAAAAGAATTGCATAAATAGATGTATATTTATGAAAATTAAGTCTGACCGAAAAGCATATTTTATTTTTCTCTTCTTGTATTACAGTTAATAGGATTTATTATTAAAGCTTTTAAAGGTAAAAATTTGTATGTATAACTAATAACTATTACGTCTTTTCCTCGGTTGATTTGGTTAAAAAGAAACGTAATGAGCCTTTCATGTATTCAAGTTGGCAATTAAAGTAAATTAAAACTTGCATGCGAAGCCAGCCTGGTTAGACGATGCTAACTTAATGAATTCATTGGAAATATTGGATCAAATTAAGTTCAAAAGCGTATATATAAAAAAATTTTGCTATTCAGGTGTATAATTAGATTTTTTTTATGATACTTCAATTCTTCGAAGATCTTATAGTTTCTCAGATTTATTATCCACATGCGCATGTTGGATTTCTCAGGAACAAGCGTACAAAAAACTTGCTTCTCTTTTTTCATTGACTTTTCCCTTGTTTTGGCCTTTTTTCGCTGGAAATTATAGGCCCGTTTGGAAAATTTCCTTCAAGTTCCTAAGGAAAGCATATTTTAATTCTCAAATATTACTTTATAGCTTACATGATCAAAATTATATAATCTAGTTGTATTTCGCAGCTCCAAACTCAAGATTAGTTTGAAGATTGGATCTAATTTCTTGTTTGAACTAATGAACTTTAAACTTCAGTGCTAAATAATCATGACTTCGATTTTCGGTGGGAGCAAATAAAATAATTTTACTAAAAAAATAAGATGGGAAAATAAGAGGCATAGACGAAGTCACCGACTGACCCAACTCAATTAATAGGAAGGAGCTTAAAATGCCACAAAATTTGCAATTTATCTTTTTGTGAGCATATGACATCTTAAATTTAACTAATCAGTGCCAACTATTTTGTTACAAACTAGTTTAATCCTCTCTCGATTCCTATTTTTGTTGTGTTCACATATTTTTTTATGTCAGTTACAATATGAGATTTTAAGGTGTTATTGGTACAATCAACGACCTAGATTCAATTTTGAAAACTTTAACTAATTTGGGCCGTCCACTTTAATTAATGAGATGATTAATCTTAGATTTTATGCGGACGATCCAAATTAGTTGAAAAATCTTCAAAACTGAATTTGGGTCGATGCCTGTATGATATCATGCCCACTCTTTTTTTTTTTTTGTTTTTTATGCCACTTATAATCACATTAACTATGAAAATTATATAATACGATTCAATATGTCTAATACGAATTGATAACCCTAAACATATCTCTATATTTTACTATCAATTCAATCGATTAACTTCTATCTCACATAATATCAATTAATCAAATTTTAGTCGCTTCTCAAAGAAAAATAACACGTACTTATGAATGAATGACAACAAATTAACAGGTGCTTTGGTCCGAATCGAGTGCGTAGACAGAACAACATTTCAGCTTAAGTACAGTATTCAAAATTACACTGATTGGAGAGGATCGTACAACATACTGGTGGAGGGTGACCATACAGACGATATTTGCAATGCTGTTCTTGTGAGCAGTCCCTTGGCAGATTGCAAAACCCCAGATCCTGGACGCTGCCGTTCCGAAATTATTCTGACTCGTTTGAATGGTGCCATTTCCGATTTTCATTTTGCAAATGCCATGGGGTTTCTGAGGGACGAAGAGTTGCCTGGTTGCACTGAATTGGTTAGCAAACTCTTGTATTCGGGATAATGATGGAATGATTTAGATTTAAGTTAGTAGTTCCCATGTTTTCCTGTTAGGAATTGTTGATGGTTGGTGTTGTTTTGGTTTTGAACTTTTGTTGTTGGTCATGTCTTTTAGCTTAAGAGATCAGATCATTTTGTTGAGAAATCAATGCTCTTTTCATTGTTTCGTAGTTCTGTTCTATCCAATCTTTGATCTTTTTGCTGGCAAATCGCACGATTCTTTTCCTGCAAGCTTTTCCTTCAAGGCCCTCAATACTTCTTTTGAAGCTATTCTCTGAGCTGTTTTCTTGTCCTTTGCTTTGGATGTATGTCTTAACCAGTCGGATGCCTGCGCGATGCACGGATATGATATTGGTATTAAATTTGAGATCATACGGATTGAGATCACAAGATTATCGACATTTTGCCAATTTTTTTCATTCGAAACAATGGAATTAGACCTCAAAACTTTTTTTTTTACAATGACAAATTGGATTGCATATAACGTTGGGATTTAAAAAAAGGCTAATTACATAAATAAATCTTTTGAAAATCAAAATTACAAAAATATATACCAAAATAATAGTTTTCACAATTTGTAAATCCTTCATTTTTTATGCGCTAAGCCGAAACCAAAAAAAAAATAAATATAAAAAAATAAAAAACAACCAAAAAAATTACCCAATTTGTACTATTAAAAACAACAAAAAAATTTCAATGCATAAAAAACAAAAAAATTGAGATCACAAGATTATCGAGATTTTGCCAATTATTTTTAATGCGAAACAATGGAATTAGACCTCAAAATTTTCTTTTTCTTTTTTTTACAATGACAATTTGGATTGCATATAACCTTGGGATTTAAAGAAAAAAAATTAATGTTCCTTACATGTAATGTTGACATAAATACAATTTTCTGTAAGAATTTCAGAATTCAAAATAGTATTGTTGAGTGCATTCTGGAATTTTTACTTTCCGCATAACTTACTCATTAAAAATTACTAATTTTTTAATCCAACCCAATCGAACATGCAAATTAAGCAAAAATGAAATAAAAAGTGGTGTTTACTTTTCATATCTAACTAGTCAAAATAACTATTTATTTTGATTATCATTAATAAAATTTAAACTTTTTTATTATATTTTATTCTTTATTTTCACTTGCATTTACTTATTCTTCTCATTTCCTCTAATAAAAATTTATCATCTACAAAATAAACAATTAAATTAAAAAGTAATATTGGAAGAGATTTATATCTTCAATTTATATTTATGGTGTTCTCCATTTTTATTAAAAATTCTCTAAAAAATAAAAAGTACCATTACAGATACTCTAAGTGTATTTTTTATATAAGCTTTAAAAATTCAAAGTCGAGTATTAAACAAATCAAAAATTTGAGAACATTTAAAAATGGAATACTGATCATTGAAAGAGAGGTCATTGATACGACAACAATTTTATTAATGGAGAGGTTTTAAAGAGAGTTGAGGGGTTTGTAGATGGATATATTAATGAAAATAATTATGGCTTATGTTATCATTCAATGGTGTTTAAAATAATTATAAAAATTCAAAAAAATGAGAAAATTAACGGCAAAAAATAGACAAATTAACACTTCTTTTTACAAGCACAATGTGCTTTAGTATAAACACTAATGGAGACCTGCGCAATGCGGCGGAATTTGAGGTGAATAGAAATAAATATTTAATATTATATTTAAATGTGGAAATAAAATTATAATACGACATTTTTTTATTAATGTAATGAACACACTGACATTTTTTCTTGAGAGTAAATGTATGCGTTAGTCGTATTACGTGTACAAAATTTGAGGCGGTGATCTAAAGAAGATTAAATCATCTCATTAATTAGGATATAAATATTATCCTAATTGTTTATTTAAATGTGACATTTTTCATTTCAGTAATAAACATCTTGACTTGTTTTATTGCAAAAAAAATTATGCATCATTCATTTTCCTCCTAAACATTTAACCAAAAAATTATGAATATAAAATCAATTTTAAAAACATTTAATAAGAACGCTTTTATACATTACAGTCTTATATTTAAAATATTTAAAATTTTATAACTTTTAAAACCAATAAAGGAGTTTCATTTCCTATATTACACCTTAATCAACAAAAAACAATTATATCATTAAGATTAAGCATAAATTTTATTATTCATAAAATAATTTCTTCTCTCATAAATTTATTTAGTAGTCATGAGTTTGATTTTTGGTTGTGCTTTTTATGGGATTGTTGAATTATATATTTGTATTCACGGTGTTTTTAAATAAATAGTACTTTATGGTTCTTTATGTTTCCTAGTAATGTATTCAACTTTTACATATTATATGGATATTGATTATACATATTTATTTTCTAATAAGTATTGTTTTTCCAAAAAATTTCCTCAAAAAAAATTATTTCCAAAATTCCTTCCGATAATTAGAATGGTCTTAATTTACATGGGATTGAGTTGTTAAATTGTATAAGAAAATCACTCAAATTCTTAAAAAACCATAGTTTTCTTCTATTGAAAATCAAATTATTTAACTCTTAAAAGATGATGCAAATATTAATTATTTCCAAAATTATTACAATACCCAGAGTACACTTAATTTATATGGGATTGAGGTGTTAATTGTATAAGCAAATCACTGAAGTCCTTTGGAGGACCATATTTTATTCTATTGATAATCAAACTCCAAACTTTTAATTTTAGAAATGATTCAAATATCAATTATTTATAAACCTATTAGATAGATGACACATTAATTGCGGTGGATTTTGTAAATTGTATTATAAAAATACATAGAATAATTGAAGCTTTGATATGATAAGTAATCTTTATATGATAATACATAGTGTATATTTTATTATAGTTAATAAAATAAAACCCTTATATTTTTTATTAATACTTGGCAATATGAGGCATTTTGTTTAATATTGAAAAAAATTAGGTGAGAATTAAATTTGGGCGAGATTTTAGGGGTGAAATATTTGGCAATATAATGCATGATGTTTAATAGCGGAAATAGTTTGATAAAATTTGGTTTTGTGAAAATATTTATTTCGGTCAAAATGGACAAATGTCATGTATTTTGGGATGCCAAATGTCAAATTTATAGAATGACAAATGTCACAATATCATGAATGTATTCTCTTTTATATTAATATATAAATGTAATAAGCATATTTTCCAAATAAACCACATTGTATGTGTGGGAGAAAAGAAACTCCAAAATACTCAAGGGGCATTTGATTCACAGTTTTTGAGTGGGAATAACCGAATAAGGGATTGGAATCAAAATTCAATTTCCATTTTTTGTGTTTAGTTTACTAAAAATACATTCTCATTCCCACCTTATTAGAGAATGATGGGGCCATTTTGGTTCAAAAATGCATTGGAATTAGAATTGGAATCGATTATATAGGGAATCGGAATGACATGAATCAGAATCAAATTGATTCATGTCGTAACTATTTGGTGTAATACGAAATCAGAATTTGATTGCCATAATTATCTGTTTGATTTACTTGTGCTATGGAATCAGAATCAATTATAAGATTTTTAAACATTTGACCAAGAATTCAATATAATAAAAAAACCATAAAACTATTATTAAAGTTATAAAACAATTAGTAAGCAAGTAAAATAATTCAATAAGTTTATAAAAAAAAATTCTTATGATTCAAATTATTGCAAATTTTGAAGTAATAATACAATATTTGAACATGCAAACCTACATTCTATATAATAGAAGAAACTCTAATTAACTTGAGCTCGCCAATTATTATAAATTTGTGGTGCAAGTGTATTCCTAAAGTTAGCCCATTGATCGGATGTTTGCACTTGTGTAATCCATTCAACTTCATTATCTTCGTTGTCTGTATCATCTTCCTGCCATATCATGCCCTTGTCTATTGGCATAAATCTTCTAATCAAATTATGTACCAAACAACAAGCCATAACTATATGACCTTGAGTTTTAATCGGAAAAAATGATGGGCTCCTAAGAATCGGCCACCTCCCTTTAAGCAAACCAAAACATCTTTCAATTACATTTCTAACTTTGGAGTGTTTCATGCTAAAATATTCTTCTACATTTTGAGGATGATTACCACCTCTCCACTCACAAAGGTGGTATCGTTGTCCTCTATATGGAGTAAGAAAACCATCACCATTTGTATATCTTGCATCAACTAAATAAAAATACCCTTGCAAGAAAAAAAAAACACAAAGTTAAGATTACATTTTCCATGTTATCTTAATTACGAATTTAATGATAAATTCTTTTACCTTGAAGAACCTTTAATCCATCTGACCCAGAAATAGCATCACGAATGACTCGACCGTCATGTATAGAACCCTCCCAAGCGTGTAAAACATATATAAATTCCATATTAGGATTTCAAACACCAAACACATTCATTGCAAGATGGCCTTTCCTTGTTCGATATCTTTCTCTATTATCAAAATTCATCGTAACACTAACATAAGCACCATCTAGTACTCCTAAGCATTTCTACAAAGACGAAAAAATGAAAAATAACAAAATCAAATTTATAATTTGAATAGAAGTTACATATTAATGTTACTTTTTGATGTGTTAAGACTTCTGTAAATTTACTTTGAAACACTTCTATCTATTATCTTCACAATCATCTGGTATTGGTACGGACTTTTTAAATAGCTCACCATATAACTTTAAAACTACTCTCAAGCAAAGGTTAAATTGTCTACTCACAATCTCTCCACTTCTAATAAAATAGTTGTTGACTATTCTAGTTTTTGTGTGGTGAGATAATGTATACAAAACATGGAGACTATTTCTTCTAGCATCATATTTCGAGTTCTTTTTAAACCTCCAATATCTCTAACCATCTCATATAATATATTAAAAGTGTGTCTATTCATGGGCAATTCATTTTTACAGATCACATCACTTTTTTTAACCAACCTATATAGATATACTAATCTAAGTTGTTTCTTATCATTTTCCCTTTCATCTAAAAGCCTTTTATTAAAAATAGCTACTCTCATGAAGTACCAATCACATGTATAACAACAATCTTTTTCATGATAACCAATACCAAACGAATCTTTTGCACACATATGTAATATCTCGTCTGTTCTAACCGGAATCTCATGGTATTCCGTTTAGCCTTCGAGGTAATTCGAGGTTTCGAAATATTAATCTTGAGTTGGAATGTTTTGAAGGACGAATTTCGTGTGCAATACACACTGAAGGTCATCTGCGTGCATAGGAGATGGTTTTATGCATGTAGATAGGTGTTTGAGATGGACTGTGAACGTGCCTAAGCATGTCTACATGCGCTAAAGGAGTTTTGCGTATGTTGGAGGAGATCAGTGCGCGTTGGAGGTTTTCTTCGCACGTTAGAGGTGTTCTGCTCACGTTGGTCATCATCTTGACATGAATCGTGAGTGAGTGAGGTGATCTACGTGCATTGGTGGGACGCAGGTTGATTCTAAATCTAAAAAGGAGAGGTCACCATATCTACCGTCTACGTGCATTGCATGAGGTAGAACACACGTTGACTCTGGATCTGAGAATAGAGGGTCATCATATTTTCCATCTACATACGCTAAAGCTTTGTCTACGCACGTAGACCTGGTACAACACACGTAGAAGGGGGTACAATGCACGTAGATGTGCATTGTTTGGGCTATTTTAAGTGAAGCGTAACATTTCGGCTCCATGGGTCTATAAATACACCCACCTAACTTTCCTTCTGCCATAACTCACTCTCAACCACCAAAATCACTCTCTCAACTGTTTCTCTTCATTCTCCATCACTTTTGAGTGCTTTCACTTCAGTTCTGAAGGTAAGAAAGACTCTTTAATCGTATTTTCTTCATTGTTGCTTCTCATTTGTTCATCTAGGGTTTTGAATGAATCTTGAAGTTTGGTTCGGATCTCTTTTTTTTGTTGTAAAGGAAGTTAAATATGGATGGATTGTGGTTGTTTAAGGCTGAAACCATGGGATTCTAGCTTCGATTTTGGGGGATTTCGGGTTTGAACGAAATGGGTTAATTCCGAGCTAGGGTTCCGGATTTTGATGGATTTTTCGTTGAATATGGAGTAGTTTATGATGTATCTTGATCTATTAAAGTAAGAAATGCATGGATTTGAGTTAGGTGTAAAGATTGGATGATTTGTGTATATGGGATCAAGAAGTCTGAAATTGAGGATGGTGATTCTCGATGACTTTGAGTTGTTTTGTGAAAATGGATGCTAGATTTGTGCTTAGGAGGTCGATTATAGTCTATATGGGTGATTGTTCGGTCAGGTGTTGATCGAACTAAGAGTTTGGCATGTTTGGAATAAGTTTTCTAGCGCCGTCGAGGATTAGACGGCATTTGCATTGCATTGCATTCATACATTCAGTACTGCCACAATACCGCATTTTGACGTTTGTTGTGTTGTGTCGGTTACAGCTTCATGTGCCTGCCAGCACGAACAGCCACCCACTAGTGGTGTTTGACTGGATCCTTTGCATTGGATACCAAGTGAGTGAAATGACAGTTTCAAATACATAGGCTGTGTCTTCAAATTCAGTATAATATTTTTGGTGTGTCTAGCTATAATATGAAATCTGACTAATAAATATTTGGTTAATTAATAATCGGACTTATGTGATTATTAATAACCAATGTTTTGCTCTGAAATTTGATATATATATATATATATATATGAAATTATTTTCTTATAAAAGGATGATAACTTTGATCTGCATGTTTGTTTGTTGATATTATACGTATATAACACTCTGACATGGGACACCTAGCTACGGGGTACGCAACCTTTGGTATACCAATGCTTAGTTAAGGCCCTAGTTATCGGGGTAAAGGGGTGACATGTATCCGGCCAGATACATACTTAATTATGTCAGGTGGTGGAGTTCACATTGCTGTTCAGTTTGATTTGGTCCCGCAGTATGATTTTGATATCTATACACATATATGAGTACATATATATATATATACTTCTGATACTGTCTGACTGCATGCTATCTGCTCTGTATGCGAACGTTTTGGAAAATGTTTTCTCTGAAAACTACTATTTATGTAGGGTATATACTATATGGTATATGTGTATATTGTATGCGATATTTTCTTAAACCATTTTCAAAACAGTTTTTGTGAGGCATGGAGCCGATCTGGAGTGTCGTTTCCTCACTAGGGATTTTTACCCCTTTTTTTCTTCTGTCTATGTTGAACCTATTTTTCAGGTGATCTTTTTTGACACTTAGCATCTGTTCGGCACCTCGATCTTAGTGAGACATTTCTTGACTGTAGTGAGTGCCCTTCGTTCGGACTCTACTTTTGTTCTGTCGTTAGAGCTCCACATCGGGTTGTTGTTGGGCTACTGAGCTACACGTTTTGTATTTTGGGATACTGATTTTACTCACAGTAGTTTCATATTTATACTGATATTTTTCTGATATGTATATATATATATACATTGATTTCTCACATAGATACAAATATTTTATATTCACTAAATGTTTTGAATATTTTGATAAGTTGGGTAGAATATCTATATCTCCGAGGCTTGTGCGAGATGAACTGGGCTTTCATAAACAATTCGTCTCGTACGCCGGTCATGATCAAAAAACGGGTCGTGACAACATCTCCTTCTCCTTAAGGACAAATCAAAGTTACCATTCTGTAAAATCATATAACAAATAATAAGCTAAATACAAAGAAGATTTGAACTTTTTGATTAATGAAAACAAATCACAGATTTTATGCCGAATGAAATAGTTCTCAAACAAGGTACATAAGCCTGCAGGTAATGTATTTAAACTAAAATCAAAATCAAGATGAAAAGAAAGCTTTGACATAACTACATTCCAAGTAACATCTCTAACCACCAATATACGTACTGCAACTTTAAACAAGACTGTGATAGCTGCATAAATATGTTATAGTGTTCCTTATTATGCAAAAATCCACAAATTACGCTACTGTGAGCAATAATAATACCAACTATGTACATATCTTTTTTAAAGAAATATCAAATTCTTAATTCTTATGTATTAATATCGATAACATGCACACTTAACTACTAGAGCTAGTCTCAAATTGTATTGTTCTATTAAGCGCATAACTAATTCACATCAAAGGATGGAGAACGTATAAAACATATTTACCTTCTGGTGGTGAACGGGAGCTCCAATTTTCATGTATGGTGTGCTTAAAACCTGACATGTATGAATATAAAAATAGGAGACATTAAAACTTGGTAAAGCTATCATAGTCTCAATTAGTTAATTTAATCCTTCCATCATAAATTATTTTGATATTATGTAAACGAATCAATCATCTTCAAAATTTTAAATTATCAGGTGATATTATTCATAACAATTTGATTTCTATTATAAATTTGACATTGTTTAGATGTTATACTCATCGAAAACTGCAAAATAGAATGGTGATAGTATGAAGGTCGTTTCCACCTATTTGCTAGGATACTAGAAAATTGTACTACGTTCGATCATTAATTATAATAATAATTAATAGAACTTACAATAACTTGTTCATGGAGGAATTTGAGGTATTCAATCGCTACAGATGGCACTAACGCTGTATCAGTCTGACAATTAAAAAAAAGAACGAATCAAAATCGGTATGGATTGTTCAGGAGGATAGCGAAAGAGAAGATGGAAAACGGAATGGTGGAAGAGCAGTAAGGTTGGGCTCAAGCCCGACCCAGAAAAAGGGTTGGGCTGTGTAATATCTCGTACTTTTCAATTATGATCCCTATAGTTTTCGAATATGATATGAAGGACTTTTGGGAATACCAGTGGATGGTGAATGATGTTTATGATGAAATCATATTAGGTTGGATGTTGTTAAGTGTTGGAAATGATCCGGGACGAGTTCGATAACAAGGGAAGTCAAGAAAGGAGAAACAAGGCAGTTAATGTACGTAGGTACAAGAATAACGCACGTAAAGGAACTCTTACGTACGTAAGCTTTAGGCTAACGTACGTAAGACACTGTTTTTTCAGAATACGTATTTTCAACGATTGATGTACGTGTGCTGAGTTTCCATGATGATTCACGTACGTGAGATGAGCAGTGACGTACGTGAGGTCGGGTCTGG
>CAODLS010448838.1:0-20290 GCA_948243855.1 Flueggea neowawraea | reverse complement strand
GATAGGGGTTTTAATTAGGAAGAGATTTCGGTTAATCAACCTAGTCGTTAGGCATTAGCTAACTCGAGAGAGAGGTTAATATACCTTAGGAATTTCCACGGTCCAATTGCCTGAATGATTGTTTGAATAACGAGTCCTTATTACTTAATTCGGTATAGGGGGATTCAACGTCTAGATACCATCTTCCCATCGTTTACTCTATCGTTTACATTTATTTAGTTTATTTATTTTATAGATTGGAAATCATTTATTTTGCCGGCTAGATAATAGAGGAAGAATGAATAGCTAATAATCGTAGTCTTTGTGAGATACGACACTCGATACTCAAGGATCCACTTGCTATAGACGATAGGTTCACTTGCCTTAGTCTTTAGGTATATGCCTTTGACGCACACCACTTACAATGTGAGGTATAAACTTTAAGTGGATAATAGGTTGATTACATACTGATAACAAATGACTGTATAGATATAAGTCTGCTTCGTGTGTTACTTTTTTGTTATTCCATACTACAATCTACTCTTACCTCTCAGAACACTTGGTGGGTCTCGAACTCAGTAAAAGTAGTTCATGTTATGGAAATGCCTATTTCTTTTGTGAATATAGTGCAAACTTGTGTAGGGAGGAGAGATGAGTTTGTTTTATAGTTATATACATCTTTTTGATAATGAAAGAATTTATATTTATCCAAAAAAAGGCATATGCAATCTAAAAAGATACTAATTAAAAAAATAAAAAATACCTATGAGAAAAAATCTAAAAAAAACATTAATTAGTCTAAAAGTCCTATCAAATGCTTATGTAAAAAGCTGAATCTCTGTAAGATTTCCAAACGGCATCGAATGTGTCATCTAGCAACGACATTATGGCCGCAACCAAGCTGGAAAGTTGGGTATGTTGTTTTTTATTTTTTCAGCTTTAAACACGAAACCACGTCGGTTGATGGTTATATTTTTTCGGTTTCAATTTTTTAATTATGGTTGCCACATGTCAAAAACCCACGTGGCATTGTCGAAATGCCTAGTTTATCCTACGTGGCATCTGATATGTATTGATTGCCGAAAATGTGGCACTAACTCGGTGTCAGTAACCTTTAATGCACAATTTCTCATCGTTAAGTGATTTATTTAAACAAAAATTGACTTAAATGACTTTAGTATAATGAATTAGAAAATTTAGTGACATTCAATGAGACTAACTCTTGTCTTTTTTTTTTTAAAATAACTAACTGTTACTGTGCCATGAAAATTTTCTTTTAAATGATGATGGGACATGTTAACACTCAAGTTGACATGCCACTCTGGCTTCCGTAATATATATCTGATGGAAACTTGACTTATGGAGTAGATTGTAACTTTTTGAAAAGGCAGGACTGAGTCAAATACTCGATCAAACTACAAGAACTATTTAGTAATCGACCCATAAAAAACAGAACCAACAAAACATTGTGGTTCTCATAAAATATGAGTTAATTATACAAATGGTCATAAAAAAATTTACTTTACTTAGTTTTGCTTATAAAAGAAAAAAAATTATATAGTGGTCATTATTATTTTTTTTGTGCTTAAAAAAATTACTTTGGTCTAAAAATTTAATAAATTAGACATAAAGTGTTAAATATAAGTGTCACTTCTATTCTTATGGATATGTTTTTTGTCGATGTGACAATTAATGAAATATTTGATCTGACCTGACTGACCTATTTGACGACATGCCTCTGTCAAGTCTGTCAAGTTTTCTGGAAAAAGTGACATTCTTGAAAGAAAAAATAGTGATCACTAATTGACCAATCTGATAATCCGTCTATGTTCTACTTGTCCCATTTGTCAAATTTTAAGACCAAAATAACCTTGTTAAAGTAAAAAAAAATAATAACTATTGTATAATATTTTTTTCTTGTAACCAAATCTAAATAATACGTAAATTTTTGTGATCATTGATATAATTAATCCCATAGGGAATGAGAAGACTAGTGGAATGATTCAACGGTAACCAACAAAAGACCAGTCACAATAGGGGGATTTATGGCTAGTTCTTAGATTTGGCGGGTCCACTACAAATCCAAAGTAGGGATATGTGTGTCTGACGTGGCATCCTCTTAATGGGTCAAGGAAGATAAGGCAGCAGTGACTAGATTGCATACTTGTTGCCATTTCACAGTTGTTACCAGTTCCTGAAATAAGGGAAGTACCAGGAAAGTACATTAAATAAAGTTGCAAGAGAACTCTGTTGTCTGGGACTTGATACCTCAAGTTGTCTTCTTTAATCAGGTACTTAAGCTACATTTAGCTTCTAACTGGTATATTACTTCCCAATGCTCTGTAGATCGATATACATATAAAAAAATTATTGGAAATGGAGAACTTTGTATTGCTCTTTCAATTTGATGTATTTGATATGTTGAAAACCCTGAAAATGAAATGATCTGTTTCTAATTATTAGCTTCTGGGTGTTTCGTTTTATTCTGAATTTACAGTTTTTTTTTTTCCTTTTTTTTCTGATTCTATCCTCTGGTAGAAGACAATAGAATTGCAGTTTTGCATTTTACTGAATCTTCGTTGTAGTTCATAAATATTACATTCATGGTTTTTTTATTTCGGGTCAGCATCACGAGTGGAGTTTATTAATTCATTGTACTCGTTGTTCTTGAAAGAAATTAAATTTTCTGAGTCTGATTTCCAGAACAATCTAGAATAAATCTAGCTAAAACTAGCAGTGGATCAAAGTTGTCAGTATCTTGCAGTTCAAATTGTTCACTCTACTTATAAAAAAAAAGAAAAAATTGTTCACTCCGAAATTCAAAATAGCTGTCTAATTAGACGCCTCATGTGCTATGATTCTCACATCTGGGACAGGAGGCTAGGAATAGCTTATAAACATCCTCCTCCTCTACTCACTGGAGTGTTTTTCAAGATAAAATTGTGCAGGCTTAAAGCTCAAAGCGGACAATAACGATAGCTCAACAGGGCTTTTAAACATCCTTTTCAGTCAACTCACTCAGGCGCAAATATCTCTCCGAAAAATAACAACCATCTTTATTTTTAAGAGTTACCCGTGTAAACTGATCAGAAGCAGTATTGATCATGGTCTACATTTGATTAAATTTCTGAGAGCAATTCCAGAAGCAGCTTGGTATATCAAAATTATTGTCTTTTAGTTGCTGACTGCATTTTGCATGTCTCTTTTCAGGTTAATATGGCTGTAGTTCCAATATGCTACAATATGCCCTATAAAGATCGTTCTCTCCCAACACACAATGCGGTAAAACAGCACGAGAGAAATCTCATGTGTGACTGCATCGCTTTTCCACAGGGTTCGAGATGCTTGGTCACAATTTCAGTTTATTCAAATAAGAGATGGCAACCATTATATCCTATCTGTGATATTCCAGCAAAACCAAAGAAGAGAGTTAGAGTTAGCCCTTCCGAAGGTGAAAATATCTGTCATATGTGGTATTCAGTAAATTCTAGCGCCAATGAGAAGCAATTGAGGTTGTTGGATTCTTATTTGGGAAAAGTACAGGGTAACATAGATCAGCCTCCGTCAAAGTCTTCTAACTTGACTGCAGAATCATCTGAAAGAAGAGAGCAATTTAATGCAAAGGAGGAGCTCGAATGCTTAAATGCTTATCTTGGCAAAGTTAACAGAGGTATTATATCCTGTCCTGTACAATATAATCATTATATTTGGTACATGTGTTGGCTCAAATGGAAAAGAGACAAAAGTGCGAGCATGATAAGCAATGAAACTTCTATATAATTCTCCTACGATTTTTATGCTGTGAGTATCTCTTATAAACTGAGAAAATCAGGTTTTGCTTTTTTCTTATACATCTATTACTTTGTTTCACATAAGAATTTTCCTTTTTCTTGTGCCTTTAGATACAAAGGAAAATCAGATGTCATACACATTTGGCGAACAAACAAGACCAATTTCAGGCATTGGTGTGAATTCAAGAAGTGAGAACGACGAAAAAATGGAAAGTTCCGTGGATCTGAGAAATAAGGATGCTGATAAAGCTTCAGTAAGGCCTCAGGCCCTGCAACAACTTGTGGAAGCATCTGATCTCTACTTAATGTGAGTTAAATGCCTTTTCAGAGAAATATTATTTGCGACAAAGTGTGCCCTTTTTGTTTTTACTTTGGATGTCATCCTTATTATAGCTACACTATCTTCAATCAATTTGTTTTTCATTGCAGAAACATTTTGGCCTCTGTGAACATAGCTGTTTTTCTGTTTGAAATAGCAAGTCCAGTTAAGAATTCTGAATTCGAGCTTTTCTCACTCCCATTATTATACGGAGCCAAGATAAATGATTTGATCCTGGTTGGCGAATGGTGGCGGCTAATAACACCAATGTTTCTGGTACAAGATTGACAATGGGTTCGTGTTCCCATTCTGTTACAGTTTTTCACTATATTAAATAACAAGGCACCAATCAATTCCTTATATTTTCGAGTCATCAAAATGGGCAAATTTATGATAAATTTAAACTTGTCTTCAAATAGTCTCTGTAGTTGTTTAAAATGCTAAAAGCATTATGCAAGCAGTAAATCTAGATTTTCATAAACCAATATACCTTGGTTAGTTGGCTTTTATAATTTTCATAAGCATTTGCTTGCTAAAAATGATTCCACTTTGGCTTTGGTGCTACATTTTATTGTCTGTCATAAACACAACGGCATATGCAGCACTCTGGAGCTTGTCACGTTGCTCTTGGATGTTGGTCGCTTATTACTTTCGGGCCTCCAGTTTGCGGAGCTTATGGATCGTTCACATTTTTCTTGATATACCTACTTGGAGGAATTTCTGGCAACTTGACTAGTTTTCTTCACACAACAGAGCCAACCGTTGGTGGGACGGTAAGCGTTTTTGCAGACTGTTCTTTATTTAATCCTGATTTCATGTTGTCTGTGTTAAATAGGTGAAAACTCCAGCTGATGACTTTTACGTCACATGATCTGACTAAGATTTTCTGCTTCATAACATTATTATTATTATCATCATCATCATACTTAGAAATAAGTGCTGGCCTTTATATTCTGCATAGGCATACTTATAAAGTAAAACAGGACTGAAAATGGCTTTTCACATATTAACAAAATGGATTGTTAGTTCTCTACTAAACAAGACCTATTTGTTATCGTTAAACAATTATTTTAAGTCATTTTTAGTCTTTGACTTATATGGGGATAAACTAAAACTTAATGGTTTAAGGATGAAAAATAAAAAATTCAATTTTATCAGGACTACAGTGATTCAAATATCAAACAAATTGTCAAAGGATTAAAAGTCGGTCATATCTAATACACAGACTAACAATCTGTTTTGTTAATAGTTCAAAGATTCCTGTACGTAAAAAATCTGTTGAAATTGTTAGCAAACTAGAAGAACCTGAAACTCGAAGAAGGAGCTAAAATTGTAGAGAGAGAGTTTTTGGTGCTGATGTACAAAAGTCACACACAGCTATAGGCTATCTATTATATATATATATATATATATATATATAGCTGTTACAACATCCAACAAAAAACTTAACAGCCCAAAAGATTAAAAAAATGTAAAAAAATAATCATATCTAGATTACTTGTCTACCCATCAAAACATAGTAAAACAAACTGAACATTACAACAACTAGAAAAACAACAATTACATTAACTAAAAGATAACAAATAAACAAAACTTGAGATGAACTCAACTTCAGTTGTGATGGACACAAATATGCACAGATGGACACGATTGTACACAGATGCACACAGACGGAATTCAGCTACATAGAAGTCATGACTTCAACAGGAATTAGTGGATTTGATGCCATAGTTGCTGAAACACATTTTTTATTTAAAGAATATATAAATTTGCTGCATTTATTTATTTAGCTTTATCTTTGCTTTTCTGTTTGTTTGCAGTAATTGTAAGAAATATTATTTGTTGCACTAACCACTTCATCCTGAATGCAGGGCCCTGTATTTGCAATAATTGGAGCCTGGCTCATCTATCAACTTCAAAACAAAGATGTAATATCAAAAGATGACGCAGACAGTATGTTTGAGAAGGCAATAATCACAACTGGTCTCAGCTTCATTCTAAGCCATTTCGGACCGATCGATGACTGGTAAGATTATAAAAATGTAAATTAAATTGGTCTCCGACATTTCAACTAGACTTGTAGTCTAATGGTACTGGAATTATCTCAAGCATGGATCGCAGATTCGATTCTTAGGAGGGACAATGTACAAAAGAAACATTTCAACAGATTCTAATTGAGAAAAGAAAACACTTGCATTGTTCTATGTCAGAATTTTTATTTTGACCATTACATCTTGTAGGACGCATTTAGGAGCAGCTTTCACAGGTATAGTCTATAGCTTCTTCACAAGTCCGACGCTACAATTAGATGATGCATCTTCAAGAACAGGTAAGGAAGAAGGCATAGCACTTGTCAAACGACATGGCGATCCCTGTAAATCATTCATCTTGTTCACCGTCTTCATTGTTTTCTTAAGTTCTCTACTTTTTGTTCTTCAACCGCCTCATGAAACTTTTGTTCCTGATGGCTTCGAATAATGTCAAAACAGAATGCCATCTCTTAGTTTACAATAGGAAAATACAAGGTTACTGTTCAGATGGAAACAGAGATAAATATTTGCATATGTTGATTAAGTATATTGGCATCCCTTTTGGCATTCATGATGAATTTCCTGTATTATAAAATTTCACTGTAATTTTTTTTATTTTCAAATCACTCATCTTTTCTATCTTCTCTTCCCTATCAAATTATACAACCATTTCTCCTCACCTATAATGAAAAAGACACCAACATTTATGTTGATGCGGTTAAGGGAACAGAGATATCAACCTGAGAGTTTCCTCTTCAAAATGATATATCTTGGTTAGAGGCTTGGTTATCGGTATTGCAAAGCGTCCGGAAGAGAGGACAAGAAAAGTTTCACACAACTCACTCAAGATGAATAATAATTCTTTTTTCTTTGATAAACAAATAATATATATTAACATTAAACTTCTAGTTGGTCCTTATTCTCCAATTTCAACCTTGGTCCTCACACTAATAATCTTCTCATTTAGACCCAAATAATTTACAACTAATTTCTGGTTTTTATTTTTTATAAATTATCAATGGGCTTGTAATTCATTGGTATTATAATCAACTCTAACATTATGGCATCGTGGTTCAAATCCCAGTGAGAGCAAAGAAATCATTCCTAGTGGCATTTACTGACAAGATGTTCGTTGAGAAAATTGCACGAAATAGCCACTTTTTGAAACTTTGATTAAAAAAACTCATCTAACTTTTACTAATTCAAATATAGGTTTTAAATTTTAATTTTAGCCACTTAATGAATAAATCTCTTTATTATAATATTAATATTAGTAAATATATAAGTTGGTTTTCTTTTTTTTTTTTATGTAGTGATTTTATGTCTCTCTCTCCTCCACTTTTATTGGACATTAATATCTGATTTTATTTTAGATATTAATGCCCAATAATAGTTTAAATCTAATTTTAAACAAGTTTTAAATAAGATTCAATGCACTAAGTATTTGAAACCCTTAATTATTTGTACATTATCATAATATATTTAAATTACATAGCAAAATTTACTTTCTCAAATGAAATTTATGTTCTTTTACAAAAGAAGAAGCACAACTCAGAAAGCCCATCAAACATAAGAAACCAATAAACAGAGAAAAATAGAGAAAACAAACTGAGTAATCAACAAGACAAGCCACTGAGACAATACAAACAAAAAAAAAAAGAACAGAATCCAGTAATCAACAAGACAAAAATGAAATATGCATTCAAAGATACAAGAAAATGAAGAAGAAAATTGACTGGAAAAAAAAGAAGAAAATCGTTAGCCATTCACTCCAATAGAACAACCGCAAGCCACCATCAACACAAACCGACCACCGCCACATTCATCCTTCTCAGAACCCACATCCACACTAACACCCACCAACTGCCAATCCATTGAGACAATAGAAAAGTCATCAAAAAAAGTAATCAATAACCACAGTGCATTCACATTAGAAAATATAACATACCTTGATGTTGATAGTTGCCAACAACAAGCAACGAGGCTTGCAGCGAATGACAGCAGTGCTGGAGAGGAAGGAGAAGTCGGGTTGGGGTGTTGCCGTGTGCATGAAAGTGAAAATGAGAAACACGTCTCTGGAACTAAAGCGGATGAGAGGGTAATTTTGTCCAAAAAAGATGGAATTCATTTCCAATTCAGACCTATTTGTCTTGAATTTACAAATCCACAATTTTACTCATCAATCAATTCTTTCATTTCTAACTCCTTCATTTGAGCTTTATTAAAAAACCAAACCAAACATAAAAAATTGGATTTACAAATGAATTCCATAAAATTTTATCGAATTAATTTATACCAAACACTATATCAGGATCTATTCTGGCGGGAATGGACTCGAACAACATGGTTCTTATCCCAAAGTTCAATGAGGTTGATAAGGTGACGGGTTACAAGCCCCTTGTGTTAACTAAATTTTGTTTCAAAGTAATTACCAGAGTTCTTGGTATTCGGCTGTTGGTCATTGCAACGCGAATTATCTCCAAGAATCATTTTGGTTTCCTCAAGGAGAGTTCTACTAGTGACTGTATTCCTTTGGCTTCAGAAGGTGTCAACATATTGAACGACGTTGTTACGGTGGCTCTATGGCCCTAAAAGTTGATATTAGAAAGGTTGTTGATACTATGAATTGGAATTTCATTATTTTAGTTTTGCAGGCTTTTGGTTTCTCGGATACCTTTAGGCAATGGATTATGTATATTTTTCATTATGCCTGGTTGTCCATTATTTTTAATGGTGAGCCTTCCAGATATTTGTCTTGCTCGAGGGGAGTTTGTCCAGGAGATCCTTTATCCCAATTGCTGTTTTGTTTAGCTGAGAATTTTTTAAGTAAGAAGATTGCCTCTCTAGTGCGGTCGAGTAGCTTGGAGCCTATGTTTATTAGTATCCAATCTTTTGCAACACATTTGTTTTATGCAGATGATATTCTTATCCTTTGTAAGGCGACCATTAAGAATATGGAAGTCATCAATGAACTATTCGTTGAATATGGAGGGCTTTTGGATCACTTGGTAGGTTGGTAGAAATCGAACATTTTCGTTGGAAAGCAAGTGGCACAGTGGCGGGCAACACTTTTGCATGCAAAATCCAGTATGTGGCTAGGGTCTTTGCCTTTCATTTATCTTGGCATCCCTCTCTTTGTAGGTGCTCCGAAACGAGTCTTTTTACAGCCAATTGTAGACAAAATTTTGATGAAATTTTCCAAATAGAAAGGGGATACATTATCTCAGGCAGGGCATTTGACATTGATTAACTCAGCCATAAATAGTTCCTTCCTCCATTCTTTTTTTAGTTTATAAATGGCTAACTGGCTTGATTAAAAGTATGGAGAGGTTCATTCGTAACTTTTTTTTTGGACGAGATCCACTACTACGAAGAAATTAATTGTTGTGCCTCGGAAAAAATGTTGCTTACCAATTTCAGAGGGTGGGTTAGGTGTCAAGCAGCTGGCTAAGTTGAATAAAGCAATTGGCTAAGTTGAATGAAGCAATGTTAAGAAAGATCGCATGGGTCATTATTTCACGTCCTTCTATGTTGCAACAATACTTTAAGCGGCTGTTTTTTTATCATCAATGGTCAAGTCAGAAATCAGTATTTGTCTTCGTCCATTTGGAGTTCCATTAAAGATGTTTATCTTCGATTGTTGGATGATTAACTGTGGTTAATTGGCGCTAATTCACATTTGAGTTTCTAGTACAGTAGGTGGATAATTCCTACTGTAATTAGTCAGCTAAGGGTTGTGAATCTAGATTTGTGCAACAAGGTGTCAGCTTTTCGGGCAAATGGTGAGTGGCACATACCATGGTTTTTCTCTACGGCTTTCCCTCTTGTTTCTGATCAAATTATGTAGATAAACAGCTGCAGAACTATAGGGAAAATGTATATGGATAGCTGGTAATGATGGGAGACTCACTACAAAGGCGGTGTATGATTTATGGCGTGATCATGGGACTGTGGATGGTATTTACAAACAACTATTTTGCAAGTTCATCCCGCTTTCACAATCTATGGCATGTTCGAAGGCAATCCATGACAAATTGCCTACGGAAATTGCACTATCACAGCGAGGTTTTTGCTTGCCGTCAATGTGCAGACTCTGTTACTGTGCTGAGGAAACATCCAATCGCTTATTTCTATTTTGCAGATTCTTGGCAGCCATTTGGACAGCTATTGGGGACCTCTTTGGTTATTCCTTTGATGGTCATAACAATGTCAAGTCTCATTTAGTAGTTGCTATGCAACATTCTTTAAGTATACAATTGGTGGCTCTTTGGAAATCAAATTTATTCACAACGATTTGGCTAATATGGAAAATGAGGAATGACACCATTTTCGAAGGCATTCTTCCTAACTTGCATGTTGTTTCAATACACGTGTGGATTGCCTTGAAAAAGATTAGCATTTTTCAGGTTGGATGCATGAGGAATAGAATCATGGAGCTACACATATTGAGACAATTATTTATTTCACCTATTTTGCTTGTAGCGAAGCAAGTAATTGCAGTTAGGTGGCAGCCTCCACCAAATGATTGGATTAAGTCAACACTGACGGTTCTTACAATGCCATAGATAATGCCTTTGGCGCAATAGGAGTCTTTCGCAACAAAAGAGGCTTCCCTATCGGTTGCTTTTCTTTCCCTACTAGAACGTGTTTAACATTTGAGGCTGAATTATAGCCAGCCATTTTTGCAGTAAAAAAGGCCTTGAAAATGGGTTGGACGAACCTTTGGCTTGATAGTGATTCTTCCTTTGTTGTGCATCTTTCAACTCAAAGGGCAACTCCATTCCTTGGAAGTTTCATCTTGAATGGTCAGAATGTCTAGCTATTTTGGCTCAAATGCAGGTCGTGGTTTCCCACATTTACAAAGAGGGCAATGTTCTTGCTGATAAATTGGCAAACCATGGTAGATCTTCGTTGGAGCTTCACTAGTGACGTACCTACCCGGATTTCTATGGGTCTTCTATTTATGATGACCTTAATATGTTGAAACGTTTTCGTTTTCATTGGTTTAGCTAGTATTTGTCTTTGGACAGATTGTACATGAATTATTCATTTTACTTCAATCTTAATAAGATTACTGAGCTATTGAATATTAAGAGGTCGCTAAAGAGGTGTCAAGTGCCAACCTAGTTGGGATGTTTTAGCACCAGTCACTGGTTTTTGAGTATTTGCTTTTATATAAAAATAAAAAAGTATAACATTGCTTAATTATAAATTATTTAATATAACAATTTAATGTATTATATATAAATCTATATATTAATATTAATGATAATACATTCATAATATTATGACATTTGTCAATTTAATTAAGTGACATTTGACAAGATATTAATGTGTCATATGTCATCATCAATACAAATTTATACACTTAGAAATTTGCATTAATGACAAGTCTTTAATAATATATTAAATTTTACATAATTAATTGTGGAAAGAAACTAATGTAAAGTATAAATCCACATAAATCCATTTATTGGGTTCTCATGAAAAAAATAATTCTATATATTTCATTCCGTATAAGATAATATTTTTATATAATAAATACTGTCACACAATTAATTTGATTTTGCAGTACTAAAATTAGTTTGGTTCATGAGTAGATTTTCTTAAAATCTTATAAAATTGTTGGTTGAAACATCAAAATAGTATCTTTGCATGGAAGTATTGTCCTGTGATGAAATAATTTTATTTGTCATATAATTTGTTATTTTCTAAAAAATTATAAACTGCATTTAAACTGTATTTTTAATATTCCACACTGTATAATATTTTTGATTAATTTATTCTTCCATTGATATTTGATTTTTTTGTCTTTACAATTAATAAATTATGAAAAATAATATTTTTTATTCTAATTTATAAAAAGGAGCCGCTAAAAAAATTCCGGAGCAATGCCTGGGCACAATACTAGTTGTTCTAAAAGCTATATTCTTAATTCCTAGCAATGCACAAAATGTTGTTGGATTTCTTTTAAATTAAATCCACTCCGAAAATTGTTGTAATATAAACAGAAAGAGGGGCAAGTCATTAAAATCAATCTCTCTCGACTTCTATAATAAATCTCATATCTCATTATAGAAAACTTGTTCTTTTCTTCTAATTTTGGAGACACTGCAAAAGTAATACAGACAAGTTCAACGTACAAGCCAAATAATAATATTTAAGGATGCCAGATTTAAAAATCTCAGTATAACTGATATATCATTACAAATAGCAATTATTGAAAACAACTAGAAAAATTGTTTCTATCAAATAAAAGAATGATATTATTATAGAGATATTTTGCATTCTTGTACCCATTTAAAACGAACTCTCATTTTTCTTCTCAACCAAATCAGGAAACTTTTGAAGCTATGGAATCAATTATCAATGTTAGTCTAGTTTAGCCTATAATGCACAAAATTACAGGAATGTTACCAAAACTTTTTTGCTTCAATAGTGAAAAGGAAACACTGACATATTAAAGATAATGAATCAAATGTAAACCTGCACAAAATGGTAGCAAATCCTGAATTAATTTACTGAAATCATCTAATCTAAGTCTAACAATAACAAACCCTAAATTAATTTACTGAAATTACAAGAAAAACAAAAAGAGTTGAAAGGAGCAAAAGCAAGCTTACCGGTGAGACTGACGGCGACGGACATACTGAGAGAGAATGAAAGAAGAGCATGTTAAATTAAGTTTTACCCCTTTTTTTAACCTTGGCTTAGCGATTTGATTTTCTATTTTGAGTCGGAGTTGCAAATGGGGGTAGGGGAAGAGTCCAGTGGACGGGGGCGGAGGGGAGAGGTATAAGGATTACTAGGCCGCTGATGGTGTCGGTCGACCCCACCTGACTCCGCCCCTGCCTATTTCAGTCCTATTGCATCCCACATCGATTAAAGAATAGCGTTATTGTGTATTTATTAAATGGAATTACCAATGTGGCATTGATTCGGCTTTATTCTAATCCAATGCAAACTGCTTTTGTCAAAAAAAAAAATGGAATTACAAAATTGAAATCAGTAAAGATATACATTGATATATCTAGACTAGTTTCAGAACTCGTTTGGCAGTTATCAACGAGGCTTTCATATTATGTTGAAATAATTAATATATAACTTAATTTTTATATTAATTTATAAATAATTAAACGCACCTTCAATTTTGTAATAAAAATGTAAAAAAATAATAATTTTTGGCTTTGTCTACTTAAAAAATGTAATGTTAAAATTAATGCTTCAACAAGCTTTCAGTTTTATTTTTTTTAAGCTTTCAATTTTCTAAATTCCATGTTGGTCGTATTTTTGCAACTACTCCTGCCTCAAATAGCAAGTTTGTCATTGTCCCTAGTTTCAAGTAATAGAGCTCTTCAACATAATTATCTTTTTCATAGAATAACTTGCAATGCTAAAAAAATTGTAAATTCAACAATTAAAAATAATAAACTTGTAAATAGATAAAACAAAAATGAAAAGCAAATAAAATCTTAGAAAGGTTGGAACAGAAAAAATCTCAATCTTTTTAAGTCCCCTTAAAGGAGTTTGTTACAAGAAATTGAGACCCAAAACTATTCTTATTTCTCATATATAAATTATTTAAGATATGCATATTTCGCATTCTGGACTTTTCAAGATAAGAAAAAAAACTCTTATAGATAAAATTTTATGTTTTTTAGATGTGTATCTCTATTTTTTAAGAGACATTTAAATAGCATGGTTATTTTATAGTTATTCCATATATTTTAATAAACGTACGTAAGAAAAAAATCACATTTTTCAAATCATTCTAATAATTAACAGACAACAGTCAGTAATTTTATAGTTGAATTTTCGAAATGCATCTTAACTTTATCTTAACCATTTTATATATTAAACCGAAACATATTGCGGTCATATTTTAAACCCTCTTATACGGGTTAATTCCACAAATGCTATCTCAATCCAATAGATAACTTTCATCCATGGAGCAAGACATAGGGTGGAGCGTGGAGGGAAGTAGGGTTGGGCAGGGCTGGGAGGTCTTTTTCGGGTGGAATCCGGTTGAGCGGGCCAAGTGTTCAGTCCAGGTCCATTGGCCAAATTTTTTAATAAAAATATTAATTTTTTATATATTTTTTATCAAAATATAATTTAATATATACTTTATTATATAAATTATACTTTAATAAATACTAAACAACTCTTAAATTTATAATTGACATTATTTTGACTAATTTATAATACATAATACATCAAATTAATATTAACATATTATATATATATATATGTGTGTGTACAGGTTGGGCTGACCCACCGGACAAAAATATAAACCAAGACCTAGTCTTATGTTATATAAAAAATTTCCAAGTCGGGTTGCAGGCAAAGAATTATTAGCCCAATTAGGTCCTTTTTTTTTCAGGCCAGACTACGGGCTAGGCTAAAATGTCCAACCCAAGAGGGAAGCGATGGAAGAGAAGAATTTGAGAAACAAAAGTAGGCTTAATACATATATACTCCTAAAGTTGAGCTCAGTGTGCAATTTCCCATGAAATATTTGCGTGATTTCTGACCCTTAAATTTGTCAAATGGCGTCATATAACCCCTTACCAAACAGCGTTGCATAAACCCACTTTCAATGACATGGCATTAATTTTTTATATGTAATTGTACATTATTAGAATACTGCCATGTCATTGAAATTAGGGTTATACGATGTCATCTGATAAGTTTAGGGTTGTGATGTCGTTTCAGCAAGTTCAAACGGTTATTACCCAAAATTCAGGAAAAAAATTGCAAAATGAATTTAAGTTGAGAGGTAAACATGTATTAGGCCAAAGTACCATACAATCACACAAATTTTGTCGTCTTTCGTTGGTTGGCCCATGCCATCAATTGTTTGTACATGGCAATGCCTATCGGACTAAAGATTTGATTTCAGAGCTTCAGAGTTGGTGTGGCTCTTGATTGTCCTGTTTTGCCTAAGACAAACGAATATCTTACTATCCTATGGCGGTTCATCCTGGATGAGCTGGCAAAAGGTTGGTGCCACTGATGAACGGATTCGATCCACTTGATTCGGTTTATTGATGGGTTGGTCTTGTTCTTAAAGAAAATGAAGCAAAAGTTAATGTACAGTAAGGACTTCAATATCATTTTGAAATTCTTTTGCTTTAGACTAGCAAACTCCAAGGGCACTTATCTGGCCCAACTTTTTCTCTCAATTTTCCCCAAAACCCTAACTCTTCTTCACCGCCGGTTCCTTTGCTAGCCCTTAGTGGCTTTCCTTTACTACTCACCGTCGGTCTCTTTGGTCGGCGGTGGGTGAGGTTTTTATTGTTCTCTTTAGTTTTTCTGAATAATCCCCTCCATTTGGTTCCTCTGTTGGACTTGCTCTCTCCTTATGATTTACCTCAGCGTGGCACTCGTGTTGATTAAGCTCAAATTATTTATTAGCTCATGTTCTTGCCGAGCAAAATAAGAATTTGAATGGCAACATTTATTTTTAGAAAAGAAAGGCCGAGATAAAAGTAGGGCATGCCACACTGAAAACGTGGGGAAGCATGCAGAAGCGCACGCATGGCAACGACAAAGAGCCAGCTGTTTCCACACTTAGGTTTGGCTCTTCCTTGAAACTGAGACGACCTTTACGTCATCACTTCCCACTTCATTTTATTTATTTATGAGATCTTTGGCGGCGTTTACCTCTTTCCTCGCCACGTATACATCCTTGCTACCTCACCTACCCACAACACTATGTTAATCTGGTCTTACCCAAAAATCTTTACTATTGTTTTTAAAATCCGATATACAATGGAAACAATGTTATTGAAGAAGTACTATTTTATTCTGGATTGAAATTGCAATTTATGAAGCACTGAGTTTGAGAGAAAAGAGGGGGTCCAGTGGCCGGAGCAGGCAGAGTCTTTATTCCCGCTGGCGAACAGCTGGTTAGCACTTAGCAATGCCATGTCACTGACTCCCCTGCCACCTCCTCTTTGAAAGGTGTACATTTCATCTCCTATTGCCCCCTCCCTCTTTAAACTTTGCGCAATCATTTTCCATGCTTACCTCTCCTCTACAATTTCATCAATTTCGTCCAATAAATTTAGCATATTTTTTCTCCCACTTCTCCATACATGCAACTTCTAGTCACCAATAGCAATACGTTTGCATTTCCACAAAAGTAAAACTACATATATTATAACAATTCCCTCCAGAAAAAGACTTGTGGTTTCGAGTGTTTGGGAGAGCAGTCTACGGGATGTAAAATCATAAGAGGAATCCCGGTGAGGATAGTAGATTATGAGTTTGGTTTAACTATAAAACTCCCCTCCATTCCATTTTAACGTTCTTTTATAATTTCGACCCGTAAATTACCAAAGTATTTAAATTGTCTTAATTTTATATTAATTTGATATGAATCCAAAATGTAAATGTGTTGATGTTTAAAATAGCAAATATAACTCTTGAGAAATGTGTGAGTTTATACTAAATAAGGATATGAGTGGAAAACATTGATAAAAAGGGGATTAAGTGGAAAAAATAATAAATACACTATTGAAAGTGTAAGATATAAGGATTTGGTTATTTGAATAATCTGAGTTTAAAATTTTTAACTTAATAATTATAAGTTAATTAGTTGTCAAATGTTATTTAAGAATAATTACCTGTTTATATCGGATCATGACAATAACAATTATGATATCAGAATAATTTTGCGTACAAACTTAAATGGTGGTGGGACAAACCTAATTCATGACAATAGTGAGGCAAACCTCAAGAATTAAGAGAAAGACTCTGAGTATAGCCGAATCTCATATTAATAGATTGAGTCTAACCGAATTTCATACCGACAAAATATGAAAGAAATTCTAAAAATCATAATTGAAAGGTGTAGTAACAATAATATCACAAAATTTAAAAGAGTGAGAATTATAACATTTCATTTAAGCAGACAACTAAAATTATTTGGTCAAACTAATTACTACATAGTTATTGTCCAAATCTGATATAAGATAGATGTAAAAATATGAAAAAATTTATAAGTATAACAATCTCACTAGTTGAATAATTCAAACTTAAACTTTTAAATAGCTCAAACTTAAAATTTTATACTTAGTAGTTGGAAGCTCTTAAGCAGTGACAAAAGGTATTGTATTTGAATTTCAAAGGCTAAATGAAATCTCCAACAATTTGGGCTGTCGTATGACTGGCAGAGACAGATGCTGCAAGTGGATTCCGCCAGTTCAGGACTGAATTAAGATCAACACCGACGGCTCTCTTCGACGTTTCACTGGCAATGCTTCTGCTGGAAGGGTTATTAGAGATGAATCCGGAAGCTGGCTTGCTGGTTTATGTTCAATATAGGTCCTAATTCAATTGAAAAGGCTGAGTTATGGGGGCTGTCTAAAGGGCTGGAGCTGGCATGGATGAAAGATTGGCGAAAGATAGAGATTGAATGTGATTGTGCTAATACTATTGATTACATCGTGAGTATCAATTATAGTGTGCATAACTGTGTGGATTTAGTGAACTCCATCAAAAATTTACTAGTTAGGAAGTGGATTGTTTCAATCAACAAGGGCCATAGAGAGGCCAATTATGTGGCAGATTATCTTGCTAACAGGCACACTTCTACCCCAGAGGCTGTCACCCTTGGAACACCCCCTTGAGACCTGGGTAACTTGTTGGAGGAGCTTAACTCCCATTCTAATCAAATGTAATGAGGTCGTTGCGTTGCCTCTCATATGAAAAAGAAAAATGCTCTTACAAATTAGAGAACCCCATCTGTACTCTCTTTCTCTCCCTCTCCCCCATCATTTCCCCTTACTCAACTCCTATACTTTCATCATTTTAAGTACATACTAATTTAAGCATGGGAGAGGATTCCCCAATAATTCTAGTCTCCCCTAACCCATTGTTTGTGAGTTGTGATTGTCGGACTTTCTTGAATTTCTTGGCTCAACATGGCATTAGCACAGACTTGTCACTAATCGATCAAATCCAATTTAATAACAATCATCTTTTTGAACGTTTAAGCATGGCTAAGCTAGCTGGCTAGTTATAACCACGATCAGTACAACTTTTATTGAATCAATGTGTTGGTGTGAGGGTAGTTGGTCACTTTCACATGAACTATCCAGAGATGACCATAATCAGCATCGTACACAAACCAAAAGGCCGTGAAAAGAGCGCCAGCTTCTTCAAAAAGGTGTAAATAAGATGGCAATGGAAGCTTACCCAAATAAGAGCAATGTTCTACATCAAAAACACAGCAAGTCACCAAACCGAAGCACAAAGATATTTTAGATCTGTGCTGTTGTCATGAAAAGTTTCCTATTTACCTGACAGCTGCATCACTTTATTCATTTCTTGGCCGAGGCTGCAAGCAATGGCTTTTAAAAGCAGAAATTGAGTTCAACTTCAATTAATTCCCCCTCTATTTTTGGGTCCATTTGCATTTAATTAAAGTCAATGAATGTGTGCCATAGCTTCCTACTGGGCATTCCAACCTAGCCTACTTAATTACTGGGAAATGATATTATGTCACAGCGGATTTGATTTTTCCTTTTTTTTACTATATTCGTCTTTTCTTTTTACTATAGCAGTCGATTGTGTAGTTGGTAAGTTGATGATGCAGTACTCGGTTTTTGTAAATTAAATGGTATATAACACATTCAAATTATAGATTAATAAACTATATATTCTTTCTGTTTTAAATTGGTAGGCCATTTAGACAAATATAAGTATTAAAGAAAGTATGGTTAAGTTTGTTATAAGAGTTGCTTGAATGGATGAATTTATATTAGAAATAGGGCAATATTATTGAAATGTTGATTATTTATGAAGAGCAAAAATAATATTTGATTGATAGGTAAAAAAATAAAAATAAATCTATGTTTTAGAACACCAAAAACAAAAAAGGAGAACTGTCAATTTAAAACAGAGGAGTAGTAAAAAAACAGAGCATAATACATATTTTAAAAATTATAATATATTAAATATATAATATATAGTTGATGGGGTGTTAATCCTACCAAAATAATATTAATCTGCTCAGAAATAATAAATGAATAAAACGGTTAAAAATTGTTTTACTTGCTAGAAATAGAAATTAAATAAAATTACATAAATAAATTAAGAAGCCGAATAAGAGAATTAACAAGAATTAAAGTTTGCAATAGACAATAAAACAACAATAGTAAAAGTAGGAGAAATTCAATAATGAGGAAAGCCCAGCTAAGGTATTTCATCCGTTCAATCCAACCAGTCGATCATAGACACGAAAGATAATTATTCAGCATTCAAATAGATAGAGTTATAATTAACGGTGACACACTCAATTAATCATTCTCTTCTTACCTGTTCGATAGCCCCGGGACGCCCTGCAGACTATTTCTCTAACCACTAGACAACCCTTGGGACGCCCTGCAAGATTTAATCTATGACAGCAGTAAGAACTAAAGATACCCCTGTCCTAACCAGTAAAACCAAAAACGCCGTGATTCATTTAAGCCAAATTATTCAATCCCACAACAATGAATAATGCCCAAACCACATACATCCACGTTGTTTGCTACCTAGATTAGGACTAATGTGACATACTATCAATCCTAAATAACAATATATCATTCATTCAATTACACAACCGGTCGAATCATGCAATCACTATAAATAATAATGAAGGAAATAAAGTACAGAGATTGAATAAATACTCAAAATGCTTTATAACAAATAAAACAAAGGTCTCACGACTACAATGGATTGAACTTCAGAAATACCTTAACCAATACGATGTTTAGTTACACATGCTAGAAGAGAGAACACCAAAAGTCAGAGAGGGATTGACGGCTCCCTTGTGCATGCGTGATAGAATGAATGAGGAGAGATAGAAAATAACATATTTATATGTCTCCTAATTAAGAAAACCTATTATCTCCTTAAAAAAAGCTAAAATAATAAAATAAAATCTAATTGTTCTTAATCCCACAGCAAAACTGAGCAGCAGCCTTCAAAACTGTTAGTGTAAGCCCTAGCTCCAAGCACATTGTTTACCCGTTTATATTTGATATATATAGTATGAGGCATTTTTCATCCTGTTTCTTATTTCTGTGCATATTTAATTGGATGAATTATCTGTGAATAGTAGTTCTGATTAAGTTATCAAATATGATTTGGATAGTAAAACCTTAATCCGTAAAAGAACG
>CAODLS010448803.1:0-16881 GCA_948243855.1 Flueggea neowawraea | reverse complement strand
AATAGGCCTCATTGCAGCAACATCAATTTTATGTTTAATATATCCGCCATTTTCACCTTCAAGGCCATGGTAACCTGGGGGTTTATCTTCTCGGCATGGTTCATATCTTTTCCGACTAGGTGCAGGAGGTATCAACCAGCTGGGAGGTCTGGTAAAAACAGCCTTGTTTTGATTATGTTCTTTGCCATGCTTTGAACAGAAGAAAAGCAGCCGTTCAGCATCATCCTTCTCAAAAGCAGCAACAGACAATCCTTGAATGCTAGCAATGCCCAGCATAACTAAGCTGTGATAAGATACATCTGGAGCCAGTTGCCGCAAAACCTGTGCTTACATTGATAGACATGTCTATGAGTTAAAAGCAACAACTTTATGTTTCCTAAGATCCAAGAAAGAAAATATCCATAATGTAGATCTGTATAACAATGCCAGGTTAAAAAAAGTCTATTAAGAAGATAAAATAAGACAACACTCAAGTTTTAAAAGATGGAAGATAACAGAAAAATAAAGGACAATGTTCACCTGAGAAGCCCATGAAGGAACCTTCATGCAAACTTCAAAAACACTTGCCCCACAAGCTATAGAAGCAGATTTACGTGGCTCAGACAAAGGCAATTTGCTTTCGTCTGAGCTTGTTAATGCATGTACTAGCTGACTCTTCTCAATAAGCTCATTCTTTATATGATTCTCCAAAAGCTGAAGTAACACAAGCAAATTAAAAAAAAGTCAATGCATGAATGTTTTAAAGAAAAGATATAAAAAAGTGACGTATGTAAGAACTTAAAGAGACCATTCTATCAGAGCTTTATCCTTGCCTGATCATTAAAACAAGTTTGTGCACTTCCAGACACTAAAAGAGATATGTGAGCTGAACTACAGGTTGATAAATCACAACGCATGGTCACTACACCTCGGGAAAAGGTCCCTGCCTGAAGTGGAGGTGGAGGAGCACTGAAAGAGAAAATCTCATTACTGAGCGGAGTAAAACAGTGCAAACCAGAACAAATTAACAATTGCATAAAGATACCATATTAAAGAAGTGAAAGTTTCTAACAAACCCCAAAGAAACAACCACTTTATCAAACAATGGGGAAGAAACGTTATACCTTGTCCGATTATGAAGTTTGCTCCCACGAATCTGAAAAACAATGTTATGAGAACAAATTAAAAAATAAATCATGCCGAATTAAAAAAAAATAAGCAAAGAAAATCAACATACGGATGCTAACATATAGCAAGATGCACAATAAGAATAGTATGTGCAATGTTTGCGCAATAATAAATGCAAATATGAAGTAATAGAACATTGACAACTGTCATACTTGACGATCAGTGAGAAAAATCACTTATGCTACCCCAGCTAAAAGTATAAACCAAGAGTCTTACAGTTTTATTTGCTTACATTGCTTTCCCATTCCATGTGAGTTTCAATGTGGCACCGTAATGTCAACGCCACAACTTTGTTTCCTTGACATATTCTTATTTGAGCATCTTTGCATCTCAATTATTACGTAAGGTACCAAGACTAATAACTATAATTGGGTTGGTGGATGCTAATTTTTGTGGAACAATGAATATTAGAGGCATGCTTCAGAGCAGCAGTGCAAGAAACATGAATATGCAATTGCCCAGAAAGAGAAGTAATTTAAAATGCAGATAGAAATATTGATCATTAACTTCTTCATGTTCTTAACACAAATTTAGAAATGATGACAACGAGATGTTTAAACGTGCTGGAGACATAAAATGAGATGAGTAAACCAAGCTTCTTGCATTGAACTTACTTCAATGTTCAAGAGAGCACTCAGTCCATCCTCCAAAGATCCCAATAAGCATGCATCCTGAAGGCATATCAGATGATGACCACTCAGTAAATGGTAAAATCAGTTTATGAACAAAATAGTAAGCCACAACTAGAAGTAAACATGAAGTCATCCAAACTAAGCATACCAATGTGCATGGTTGTCCACAAACAAGAAACCTCATTGTCACGTCATCATCATATATCTTTATAGCAGGCAAAGTTCCAGAAGAGCTTTCCTCATCTTGAACATCTGCCTCAAACAGAGTAATAACAATTTTTGGAGGATCCCCGAGCAAGCGTGGCCCTGGTTTAGCACCAACTTTCTGGTTATTGGAAGCTTGGACATTGTTGTTTCGCATGCAGTAGAGCCTAAAAGATGCATGAGCAAGTTGGAAAGCATCACAAGTATGGCTGCAAGAGCTGCTACACAGAAGAAAATACATAGCCGAACATAAATAATTATCAGAAAAGGTTATAAAGCTTTGAGCAGAAAATATATCCTTTTATCTCAATAAATAAACCTATAACTACCTAAGGTTCAGCTAAACAAATCTCATCCACAAATGAACAATTACATCAACCGCTTAAGAAATGTTTTACTACAACTGATTAGTTTATAATCACCAAGTTGAACAATTGGAGGGCGGCAAAAACTAGAAGACAGTATACAAAATTAGGCGTAAACAAGACGATTTGAGGACCTACTAACACATTCAAGTATTAGTCTAGAAAAAGTGTACAATAATAATTGTTCTTAACATCATAGAAGATTATTATACCTTTGTAACACTGAAAACAATGCTTGACGAAAGTGGAAAGCAGCATAACATGAAAATACGTGTTTCCAGTATATGACATATGATATTCCCTGCAATAGTAAGCGCAAACTATAAGAATAGACAACCAACATGTTAGCATTTGGATTCCAACAGGCATTTAGCATTTGCCCATTCAGCTTACAAACCATCATTAAACACTAGTGATCAGCATTTATTCCTTCTTCGTCCTTTGTAAGACAAAATTATCAACAGCAAAACGAAGAATATGAATGTCTCAGAATGAATATAACCTTGGAGTGAAGTGCCTCTGCCAGTTTTTCTCCATTCGGAACTTCTAAATATACCTAAACAATAAAAAGATTATTTAATTAACTCACATTCCTCAGCAAGATAATAGAGCTAATGAAAACAAAAAATTCCATCAAGATGCTGATAGAACACACTTTAACAAGCGTCTAACTCAGAGTACTTTACAAGAGCAATGACATTTACTGCCACCAGTGAAACAAAAAGAAACCACAAATAACACATTGCAAAAAGTTGCCAGCAATCACTAACCGCTGAAGGCAATGTTGAACCAAATAGCCCACACAAGGCATCCGGAGTGGACAAGTCAACATCCCCCCACCTCAGGGACCCAATTTCTTCACCATCTTCAATTAATTCTCCTTGCAAATACACAATATTGGGTTCAGATGACAGGAGAACTTGCCGGAACTCATCAGTACTCGGAGAAGTCAGCACCTGAACCTGCATTCAAACCAAAATGCCAAAAAGAAAAAAAGGTCATATCTTCACAAAAATATACCCAAAAACTGTGAAAATAGTCAATTTAATGCCATTGCATAAACATACCTCAAGTCGCCCAGAGGAAGTAAGTTCCGGAACAGGGAATCCAGGTTTATCATCAGAGGAAGGTGGCTTTCGCTTGACATCACGATTTTTGCCACAGAAAACCGCAAGAAGACTGCAATGATTCCTTGAAGGACCTTGAGCATGAAACATCATGCATACATGCCAAGACCCCTCTCACTCTATGCTTCAAAATAGAGAAAAAAGAAAAACACCTTCACCAATACAGGACCTGACTGCAACGCCCCAGAAAGCTCAAGAACCAGTACACAATCAAATCATATCCAAAACCCTAAACTTTGCTACAAATCTAAGAATCCCAGATAGGAACTTGACCGAAAACACAAATTCCTCACACTACCTGGAAAAAAAACCCAGAAATTTGAAGAACCCAGAAGAGGAATTCCACAAATCAACAAAACCAAAAGGAAAAATTATCAAAACTGAAGAGAAAAGCAGGTTAAGTGGACAGAAACCAGGTGACCACAGAACAGCATCGAACAAAACCTAAAAGAGAGTAAAGTTAAACAAGGAACCCTAGATAGGACTAGTACTAAAGAAAAAAAATCCGTCACGAAAACCCGAAAGGACATCTCTTTCTTCTCTCTTCTATAATAACTAAAAAATAAAAATCCCTCTTTTTCACGCACCGAACCAAAAAAGAATAGAAAGAAAGAGTATATAGCGAATTTAATAAAAATCGTCCACAAGACAAAATCTTAATCAAGTGTCATGCAATAAATAAAGAATTCCAAATAATAAACGATAATGAAACTCAATCCGATAGACTTTTCTTTTGCTTCCCGTTTTGTTCAGAGAAGTGTCAGCAGTGTCAGCATTTATTTTAAACTACAGTTTCAACATAAATCGTCAATCAGGTAAAAAACACTCGAAAATTTTTCAAAAAGGAAACCACTTAACGTGTATCTGAATACGAAGAAAACCAAAACATGGGTTTTCTCAAGGTTTTCTCAAGCTAGTGTAAACTAATAAGAAACAAGAAAATGGGTTGGGTCTGGTTAGACATATAAATTTTGAACCGGAATTGACAAACTGAACTAGAATCGGACCGATTAAAACTGGTCAAAATTGGAATCGAACAGAAATTGAAACCGAAATCAGCCGACCAAAACTGGACGGTTGCAGTTTAGGTTCCGGTTTCATCCCTTTACAAATTGTCAAACCGACAGTTCGAACTGTCATTTCCCTTTTTTTTCAACCCTATAAATACCCCTATCATATTTCTACCAATTTCACACTATTTATTCTCTCTTAAAAATTTATTTTACTCTAAATTATTCTTATTAATTATTTATATATTTTATTATTGTAATTATGTTTTCTATATTTCTCAAAGTTATTTTTTTTGTAATTACATTTTTCAAACTCCTACTTTTTTACTATAATTTAATTTAGTTATTTAGTTATTTCATTATATTTAATAAAATTTATTGAATTTTTTTTAATTTTAATTACTAGTAGAATAATTAATTTGTTTAAAAATCATTAAAAAATCTTTGAAATACAATGTATTATTGTTACTATAATTAATTATTGAATATAAAAAATTTACAAGCCAAAAAAAAATGACAGGATAAAATAGAGGATTAAAAACAAAATTTGAAAAAAAAAAGAGAAGCGAACAGGAACCAAAATCGAAGCCGGTGGTTTAACTTGTCAAAATCAATTAAAACCGAAACCAAAACAGGTTAAAACCAAAATTGAAACCGAATTGAATCGGAACCAAACCAAACAATAGGAATCACGGTTTGATTCTGGTTCGTCTATTGAAAAAATCGGAACTGTCGTTTTTTGAACCGGAACTCACGGTTCTCAAACTGACAATAAGCCTAGGTCTAGTCATCATAGGATGATTTGATTAGATACTAACTTTTCAAAAATTAAAAAGATCATATGAATATTATACTTTTTTGGTCCACAAGATTCGGATATGTTAAAAACTAAACAGCGGCAACAACAAAATCAGCAAGCATCGAAGACAACATTTTACCGTGTTTCTAAGGATACATTAGTTGTTGTCAACTTTTCATGTTCGCATATGTAAATTTTTATTGTCGTTTTAAATGGGTCATTTTATGGTTCTTCTCTCAAAAAAATAATAGTTCTAATCTCATTTCTGGGCAGTGGGAACTAATTTCTGAGTTATAGAAAAAACTTGGTACGATTCTTTCCTTTTTTTTTATCTTTTGTTTAGTCTTTTTTTTGGGGGGGGGGGGGGGGGGGTTAATTCAATACAAATAGAAAATGAAGTATACTTCCTTGTAGTATTGTCACGAATCTCACTGTGGCATGTTACAAGTCTTTCAAATGGCATTCATTCGCAGTCAAATCTTGTTAATTGAATTTGGTAAAAACTACAACTCATTGGATCATGTTCTTTTCATTTGACGATCAATGGGCCATAGACTTTAGATGAGTCGTTTGCAATTTCTCTTTTTGTATCGAGTCGTCTGCAATTTCATTAGTTCTTCACAAGTCCCCAAATAATTCTGGTGTGTATGGGTCCCAGCTGCTAGAGCTTTGCTTTAACTTGGGGGTGGCACTTCGGTTGCTTCGATTCATAGAGAACCAAACTAATAACAAATTGGACAAATTAACCGGGTAAGGAAAAATGAATGAACCAAACCGATTTTTTTGCTTGGTTTTTGAGTCTATTATCCGAAGGTTTGCTCGCTTTATTGCGAAACGGTAAAACAAAATCAAGCTCAGTGTAAACAGAACAATACCAACCAGTTCTTTTTTTTTCTTACAAACCATTTCATTTTTAATGTAAAATCTCCAAATTTGCAGACAAAACAATAACAAAATATAGGGTTATGTTTAGTTATGAAAATAATTTTTTTTATTTTTTGTTTTTTGTTTTGTTTATATTTTTTGAAATTTAAAAGTATTTAAAAATATGCTTACTCATTAAAAATGCTTTTTGAACAAATTTTTTATTTTTTTATTTATATTTTCTAGTTTTTTGAAAATAGTGAAATATTTTCACAATTAAACATGTCCTAGACTTTCATATCAGATTTTGGGTGAAAGAAAGCAAAAACTTAGAAAGTGCGAATGTGATGCATTAGGGCTTGAAAAATTTTGGATTGGGTGTCAAAATATTAGGTTTTATGACTTGCAGTTTGATGGGTTTGGCTTTTTTGGTTAACCGAACAAACAATCTTTTTGATGCACAGTTTGTTTGGTCAGCTCAATTTTCAAAACTAAAAAGAAAACCAAAATAACCAAACAAACCATACACCAATCTTGGTTTTGTTTGCTTTAGCATGTCAGCTCGGTTCTTGTCCACCCTTACCACTTCTTTTGATCAACTTAAAAATTCTTTGATTTAAATCACGCGTATGAATAGCTTGAAGCTTCTATGGGTTATTAGCTAACCAATTGACCACCCACCAGGATTACAACTCAGTTTGGCCAAAAAATCTGCATCAGAGTTTGCAGTAGTAGCAATACAACAAAGATAAATGTTTTATAAATCTGACACCAAATGCCTAATGTTCAAAATGACTATTTTAAGAAAAAATAATTTTTAAGTCTATAAAATGTATCCTAATTAATAAATTAATTTTTATATTTTTAAAATATTAAAGACACATACTTAAAATTTAAAACTATATTGTTTTTAAATATTAATAGTTCATTATTAATTTATTAATAAATTAATGACATATCACGTTATTTATTTTAAATAAAAATTTAAAAATAAAATTACCCCAATTATATTTTATAAGACGTGAGCATTATGATCTTTTTCCTTTTTTCTATGTTTCTTCTACTTCCCTGCTTTTTTATCTAATTCTATTTTATCAGACATATGACGTTGAAATAACACAGACAGTCAAGGAAAAAGTTAAGCATAACACACCATCTCGCAGCAAACAAAGCAGTCATCAAAGAAAAACTAAACACAGAAATCAAAATTAGGAATAAATCAAAACCCAGAAATGAAATCTCAAAAAAGCAAAGAACCTTCTTGAACCAATTCAAAATCTAACGGCAACTGCCTAAGTCGCACAAAAATCAAAATCTAACATCAGCTCATTAACAAATCTGAAATGAGTACTAACAGATCCAAAAGGAATAGTAAATTCAATCCGAAACGAAAACCAGAACCATCTATTCTCAATTTTGTTTCTATGCTAAAATAAATCAAAAACAAAAATAAAAAAACCTAATCAATAAGCCTATAACCATCGTGCAAACAAGAATCAGAAACCATCTCGTTTCACCCTCTTCAGCATATAGACCAAGATCTCTGTTATTCCACCAAAACCCACAAAGCAAAATCAATCCAACTTAATTCCTTTTATCAACAAAGAACAGCAACAAATACACCAAACACCAGTCACCACCCACATCACCTACCAAGCCCAAACCCACCACACCCAGTCATAAACCCACCAAACACCGAAGCCACCAACACCACCGTCACATCCTAATCACCAACAACACCAATCACCATCCACCAAGCCTGAACCCACCACACATATGCAACATAAGAGAGAAACATAGAGACAGATCTAAAACAAATCCAAATCAAAAACTTGTTTTTCCCTGAAAACGAAAACAAAGACAGATCCAAAGAGGGAGAGAGATGGTGGTCAACGAAGAAGAAGCATAGAGGGAGAGAGAGGTATGCTAAATGGTTTTGGGTTCGGTGTTTGGTGGGTTTAGAGAGAGAGAGAGATGGTGGTCAACGAAGACGAACTCACCACCCACCAAGAGATGTTTCTAGGTTTCTTCTCGGAGGGCTTCTTCTCTGCTGCCTTCAGCGCCACGACTTGAGGATGGACCGAGGGGTGGCGACGCTGATCTCGTCTACCATAAGGATTTGGGCCATTGAGGAATTTGTTTCTCGTTCGGTGTATAATTGGAGGGTTTAAGAGAAAAAGAGAGGGTCTGGCGAGAAAGGGGGAGAAAATTTGAGAGGAATGGTTGTGCTTTTGAAATTTAAGGGGACATAACTCTGTTAGTTAAAAATACGGGTGAAGGATACACTTGTTTTTGTAAAAATATACGAAAAATGACATACTAAGGCAAACATCAAGATTTAGAAATTAATTTCTCTTATTTTAATATCTGAAAAACAAGTACAATCATACTTGATGGCCCGTAGAAAAATCAACACATCGAAACAAATGTTCACTAAGCAACTAGAAGGAATGCGAGTAGCCAGTAACGCTTCAACGACAAAAGATGAGTTGCAACAAATCTTTAATAAAGCTCCATACAGTCCTTCATGAATCCTGGTTAAGATAGAAATTCCTACAGGTTCTCAACAGTCACCATGACTCCACAAGGCATCACAATTAAATGCCATTTGGTTCGAAATTGTACTGAAATCAAACTCAATTAAATAGAAAAAAGAATAAGGGGAATCATACTCAAAATATTTACTGACATAAATATTTGATTTGTTGTGGAATTAGAATTCGATAACCAAACAAACCTATCTGGTTTATATGTTTTGCGGAATCAGAATCAAGTATAAAATTTATATATTTACTCTAGAACTCAAATAAAGAATATCATAAATATATTTAAAAAATATCATAAAATTAATAAGATAGTAAAATAATCTTATAAATTCAAATAAAATTAATACATGATCAAAATTAAAAACGACCCAAAAACATTACTCTAAATATGCACCTTGATTCATATGACATAGAAATTGAAAACCCTTTTGATAAAAAAAAAAAAAAGAAGGAAGTCTACAATCCTATACGCATGAGAACTTTAAAGAAAGTTGTTTTGTGGAGATCCTCAAACTTAAGTAATTGTAAAATCTAATTATAGAAAGAAAAATAAAAAAAAAAAGCATCACAAAGGAGATACATACAGAGATATAACAATGGGATTGTTATTGTTTTAGATTAGAAAAGAGAAAAAATTATAGGAAAAAACAAAAGAGAGGATTGATGGTGGATCAACGTGAAAACATAAGATCGAGGCATAGGTGAAAATAGAAGAGAGAGGGATGAAAGGGAAAATCATGTGATTAGTCATCAAAAGGTAATGGGTATCTTATTAATAGGTGGTCCTTTAAATGCCAATGTCATTCCCTTTTGGAATGGGAATGAGAATGCTCTATTGTGAACCAAACACATTTGAAGGGGAATTGGATTCAATTCTCATTCTCATTCTCACTAAAAATTGATGAAACAAACACTCCTGTAATTGCGAGGGAGGTCTTTTGTTACTCAATTCTTACACTTATATTTTTTCGAATTCTTTAATAATTTGAACATCGGGTAAGATTCCCTCAGGGAACAATCCGACCTTACTTTTTTATTTTTAAACCACAAGGCGAAACGGTGTCGTTTCGCCCTCTGAGCCAAGCAGTCACTGACACCGTTTTACCCTGGTCACAACACAAACCATAGCCTTTTCTTTTCCAAGTTTCTCGTTTCAAACAATTCCTCACTTCCTCTTCCTCAATTTCTCTTCGTTCCAACATTTCCACGGACCACACCGACGTCGCACTCCACTCTCCAGTCAGTGACTCGTCGTCGCCGCAGCTGCTCCGCCACTGCTCTCCTGCCTTCTAGTAAGCATGCTGAGCCTTTTCTTTTCCTATTTTTCCATGTAATTCAGTTTTTTTTTTTCATTTAGGGTTATGATTATTGAATAATTGATTGATGAAATTGTGGTTTAAATTAGGTATTTAGGTAGATTGTAGTATAGAATTGTTTAATTTGTGATTAAAGGGATTTAAGTTTTGTTAGAATATGTTTGAATTAGTTAGATGTTTAATGTTTTTATTAATTTAGTTACATGTCTTTGTTAGAAAAGATTTGAATTTAAATTTTGTTATAATAGATTTGATTATTTGAAATAGTTTAGTTAGATTTGAATTTGTGATTGAATGTGATTTAAATTTTGTTTAATGTTTTTAATTGCTAGGATATATTTGAATTTACATTTTGGTAGAATAGATTTGAATATAAATTTTGTTAGAATAGATTTGAATTAGTTAGATTTGAATTTGTGATTGAATGTGATTTAAATTTTGATTAATGTTTTTAATTGTTAGGTTAATTGATTTAGGTTGATTTAATTTTGTTATTATTTTTGTATGTTGATGTAGGCTATGGAGAAATTTTTAATTAAGAGACCGAGGAGTAGTGTTGAATCTTCAAGAACTCCTGGTGTGTCACTCACTTCGGATGCAAATGAAAGAATGAAAAATAGTGAGTTGGATTTTAATCCGTATGCACTACGAAAACCAATTGAAGATTTTGATGTTCGGATTAGGGATCGAATTCGAAGAGAGTACATTTCTAAAGGTCCTTGTCAACCAAAGATTCATAATTTTCCCAAAAGAAAATATGGGCAAAATAATAGAAGTTTTCAACCGAGAAGGTTCGAGAAACATCCATGGTTGGAGTATAGTGTGTCTAAAGATGACGTATTTTGTTTTTGGTGTTACCTTTTCAAGCCTATCATTGCAAATCATTTTGGGGATGAAGTGTTTCTAAAAGTGGGTTTCAATAATTAGAAGAAGGCACTTGAAAAATTTAATGACCACGTGAGAGATGTGAATAGTACGCATAATGCATCAAGAATTTTATTTGACAATTTTAAAAACCAAAGGCAGAGTATCTCTTATAATTACTCAAGACATGAGCGTGTCGAAGAAGTTGCTTATCACACTCGCTTGACGACATCTTTGGATGTGATTCGTTGGCTTTTGTCGCAAGGGTTGCCTTTTCGTGGACACGATGAATCGTCAAGTTCTTTAAATAGAGGGAATTTTTTAGAGTTGTGGGTATGGTACAGTGAACGAAGTGCAAAGATTGGTGAAGTTACTGGGAAAAATGCTCCTACCAACAATCAAATGACCTCCCCCCAAATTCAAAAGGAGTTAACAAATTATTGTGCTGTCGAAACTACACGTGCATTACTAAATGACATTGGAGATCGCAAGTTTTCTCTTTTGGTTGATGAGTCGCGTGATATCTCAGTTAAGGAACAAATGACAGTCGTTCTTAGATATGTTAATAATAATAGAGAGGTTATAGAAAGGTTTTTGGGCATTGTTCATGTCACTGATACTTGTGCAAAAACTTTGAAGGAAGAAATTGATTCTTTGTTTGCCAAACATAATTTATCTTTATCAAGTCTAAGGGGTCAAGGATATGATGGTGCATCAAATATACTGGGTGAATTCAATTGTTTAAAAACACTTATATTGAAGGAAAATCCTTCTGCTAAGTACGCCCATTATTTTGCTTATCAACTCCAATTAGTTGTTGTAACTATTGCCAGAGATCATCGAGCTGTGATTATTTTTTTAATGTTGTCAGCTTGATTGTGAATGAATGTGGATATTCTTGTAAAAGAAAGGACAAACTCCGATAAATTGAGCATGACAATATTGTTGAACATCTTGAACGTGTAGAAATTAGTAGTGTCAGAGGGTTAAATCAAGAAACTAGCTTAAAAAAACCTGGTGACACTCAATAGGGATCACACTTCAACACTTTAAATCGTCTACAAGGTATGTGGCCTTCAATAACTGAAGTGTTTCAAGTTGTGTATGATGATGGTTCTAATCCATATACAAGAGGTTTTTCTAATATTCTGCTTTTGAGGATGGAGACCTATGACTTTATCTTTGTTTTATTCTTGATGATACGTATACTTGGATTAGTATATGATTTGTCACGTGTTCTTAAAGAAAGAGATCAAAATATCGTTCAAGCTATGTCTTTGATCGATACAACTAAAAAAGAGTTGCGACATTTTAGGGAGAATGAATATGAATGGGACAACTTCTTGAAGGAAGTGGAACAATTTTGTGTGACTAATTCCATTGATATTATTAATATGGAAGATATCATCAAATCTCGTGTTCGTATGAAGCGAGATGACCGTGTTACCAATTATCACCATTATCGGGTGGAGATTTTTTGTGAGGTGATTATACATATTTTTTCTTTCCATTATATCTTATTACTATCATTGCACTAAATTAACAACTTTTCTTTTTTCTTATTTCTAGGTTCTTGATTTAATTATGCAAGAGATGGAAAATCGTTTTTCAGAGACAAATACATAATTACTTCTTTGCATGAATTGTCTTAATCCAAAGAATTCATTCGCGAATTTCAATATTGAAAAATTAGTTCGCCTTGTAGAATTTTATCCAGAAGATTTCACTTGGGAAGAATGTATGATTCTTCGTTATCAGCTTCGAACTTATATTTCTAATATAAAAGATAGCAAGGAATTCTCTAGCATTCAAGATTTGGGAAGTCTTGCAAAGAAGTTGGTTCAAATTGAAAAAGCTCGAGTCTTATATTTGGTATATCGTTTGATTGAATTGACATTGCTTCTTCCAGTTGCAACTGCATCTGTTGAAAGAGTATTTTCTGCCATGAATGTTATCAAGACGGATTTGCGAAATAGAATGGGAGATGAATGGATGAATGACATCCTGGTGGTATATATCAAAAAAGAAATTTTTATATCTATTGATAATGAGGCTATTTTGCAACGCTTTCAAGTCATGACGACTCGTCGAAAATAACTGTCATCTGTTAGTTCGAGTGTGCAAAAATAGTTGCATAATTATTACATGTATTCGAATATTTAATTTAATTTAATTTTCTATTTTGTATATATATATTTGGTACACATCACGGAGCGAAAAATCTGACTAAGTAGATTCGGCCCCTGCTTAGCCAAATTCCTGGCTCCGCCACTGGCTTAGCTAGCTACAGCCGTAACTGCCTGCGTCAATTGGATCATATATTTGAACACAATCAGACCCACGATTTGGTCTAAACCAACTCATAAATGAATATGCGAGCCGATTCATACATTCCCATGTATTTCCATATGTGGTGCCATATGTGTGTGAGAATAACCTAGCAAATTGATTCGGTGCATATATACAGAGATCTCTTTTATCAAAAAATCAAATACATATATGAGATCTTTGAAAAGACAATGATATATGGATAAGCTGAGAATTTTATAAATTTATAAATATCTGGATAATTAGCTTTATGAATTAATTACGAGCAGAATAATCAAGAATTATGAACAAAGTCATCTGTTCAATTAAGAATATTACAAATTTATGATCAATCATATCTGTCTATTTAAATAAGTAAGCCTGAGCCCACTTTTAAGAATATCACAGGTCAATCTACTCTAAATAGTTAGAAAATTTGTTTCAATTTTCCTATTAAATCTTGCTTAGTATAGACTGAAGTAAAGTCATATTTAATCACTCTATTAATTTGAAAAGTTGTCCGTGAACGTTTATATTCCTCCCAAACGTTAGCTCTTCAAATACTCCTCATTAATCACTCATTGAGCGGATTCAATTAATGAAAGAGGACGGAGTTATTTTTGGTATAAAAGATTAAAAGGTGTAGAAAGTTAAAGGATTAATTACTATTGAGTTATACTGTAATCTCTTATTCAATATCTCAATTTTGAAAGCCTCCTATTACGTCCCTATTTGTACACATGTCAACCCAGAACAGATGTTTAACACCTAATTTTGGTATCACAGATTCTGTACGTAGCATTTATATGCAAACTAGAAGAAACAGATACCAAAATTAGGCGTTAAACATATATTCTGAGCTGACGTTGTGTACAAGTAGGGACGTAATAAAAGACTTTTCAAAACCGAGTGATTTAATAAGAAATTACGGTATAACACAGAGGCGTAATAATAATTACTCCAAAGTTAAAAGAAAAGAAATTTGTTGCTGCAAACAGTCGCAGAACTAGAACTTCTTGTTAGTAGGGGTCACAATTTAGATAATTCATAATTTAATTATTATCATAAAAAAATTATAAATTAAGTATCTGTAGGAATTTTCAAGGAGGAAAATATTGTTGACAGCACACAAAAAAAATAGTTTTTCTCATCATATATCTTGATTGAATGAAACAGCCTTTATATAGGTTTTACATAAAACTAACAAGTCTAACTAGAGGAGAAATAGTAGGCAATTCAATCTAAACCACGAGCTAGAAAATTAAGAAACTTCAAATTTAAAAACGTGATAAAGATTAAGTCTAGAGATAATAACAGCTGTAATTTTGAATCATTATCCAACAGTATTTAACAAATAATAATTAATATTAATTCTTAGGGCATCCACAATGGTTATACTTATTGCGGGTATAATTGTCATATCACATCAACTTTTCATTAAACTCTCTTTTTATTAAACTATTCCTCTCAATCATTATACTCTTCTTTATACTCCATCATGAGATCCACAATTACTTCACTCCTTATTTAATTTATTTATAATATACAATTCACAATAAATATATTTATTTAACACACTAATTTTATACTTTTATGTAAAATAAATTATATTTTCGAAATTATACTTTAAATTATTTTAAATAAATTATTTATGCAAATTTTTTGAAAATAATATTTTTTATTAAATTAATATTGAGTGAATAAATATGAAAAAAATTGTAGGTGACAAAATAACTACTTCCGGAAGTGTAGAAACAATAAAATAGGCTAAGTAAAAAAATTAAAATTGCAACACACCTTTTGCAATAAAAAATTCGTGGCAGATAATAAAAGAAGGCAAAAAAAAATCACAACACATCTTTTGCAGCGGTTAGAAAGTGTGAAAAAAAAACAAATAAAAAAAGGGTCCTTTGTAGGATAGTAGACCCACCAAAACATGCGCTCGGTAGAGACCAAGCGGATGTTCTCCTCATCAACTGCCCTATGATATACTTCGGGAGTACACTATTTTTGTTAGTAAATGCTATTATCAATAGCTACAATCATGAGATAAATTTTATTTTGTTTCATTAGTTAGTTTATATAGGTCTATTATGCAGCAGAAAAATATAAAAAATTCTATTCAGTCATTTAAATTATTTTGTTAAATAAAAAAGAAACACTTCAAAATCTTTTACTTTTTATAAATTATACAAAATAGAAATTTAGAAGCACAAATATAAAAGACTATTCTCTCTAACACAAGATCAATTAATTCAATTAATACAATAAAAAAACTAGTTTAAAAAAATTATAGTATATTAAATATATATGTCAAACAAATATGACATGTGAAAATTATTAATTATAATTGTTTTCTACTTCTTTTATCTTAATATTAAACTTTATGACTATATGTATTATTTCTTCATATGATTTAAAATTGATTAAGATTTGAATTATTTTTATCAATCAATTAATAAAATAAAATAAAAGTATTGTGCTTGTGCCAGCCAAGGGCCCCTAAACTAATTATTCAATTATTCTGGTTAGTTTTCAGACACAACAACGTATGTTTTTTGTGGTTAAATATTTGGAATTAATTAAAGTATGATTGAGATATTCTTGATTTGAAATATGAAACGCAGTTAGCGGGCAATATATCTTTCCGATTATAATCATCATGTAAGTAGATTCTAATTTATCCTAAATGAGATAAACGTGTTCAACCTTAGATTTTCTAGAATTGGCCAAGTTGTAGTTTGTTCAGCGGTTCAACTCATTAATCTAATTAATGCAATAATTACAATTAGTGTGTGTGTTAGGATTGCAACATTTTACCTCCATGAAAGAAAAAATTATTGTTCATCTCAATATATCTTTGTCATAATTAACATTCAACCATCATCATTTCTAGTTTAACCTCAAGTCCACTTTCGCCCTTTATAGCTGGCTAATTGATTGATTTGATTGTCAATAACCCTCACTAATTGAACAATAATTTCTTGGTTACAATGCATGATCGATCATCATACTAGACAATATATATATGAGTACTAATTAATTGTTATTATTCCTCTCTTTATCAAAAAATAATATCCAACTATTTAATCACGAACGTAATTGATATACCATCGCGCAAAATGACTACAGTATCAAAATGACGAAAGGAACTTTCAAATAGAATGGTGCCTATGATAAAAAATCATTGGGCGAAATCTATGACGATTTCCGAGTTTTGGTGTATTGTCCATCTCGATCCCTATTAGTTTTAAAATAGTCATTTTGGTCCCTCCGTCTGTCACCGTTAATCAAACTTAACGGGTCATGTCAGAAAATCGGATGTGGCACATGAGACCTACTAATTTTAAAAATTTAATGATGAAACTACCCTATATTTTTTCTCTCTCATAAAAACTCTGCCTCTATCTCTCTCTCTCGTTTCTCAGAGCAAAGCCCAAAATCAATCAATTTCAAAAATAAAACCACTGTAACCATTCGTTTGAAACCCATAAAATTTGAAACTGTTGTTGCTTGTGATCAACCACAATCACCTCTGTTTGTTTTAATCATCTCCATTACTTGCAATCATTCGAAAGTAAAACCAAAAATCAGAACTCAAGACAATTGCCAAAAATTAAAACATTCTTCGATTTCATGTTCAACTCATTAGAATTCATAGAATTAGTCACGGAGTTGCA
>CAODLS010448634.1:0-16017 GCA_948243855.1 Flueggea neowawraea | reverse complement strand
CAGAGCAACCAAAGACGATAAAGGAAGATGAAGAGGAGAGCAAGGAGACATGGTTTTCTTGGGAATTGGCAGGGATTGGATATCCTTTTGGGTTCTTGTCTACAGTGGTGGCTCTCTATGTCATTGGTTATTTCAATATTGCACCACAAAGGCCTTTGAGACAATTTTGATTTAGGATTTTCACGCATTTCTCATTAAGTTGTTTCTTTTAGTGTTGTTTTGTGTTTGTGAAAATGTCCTAGGTTTTGTAAATGAATGTGTAATGTAGTGCTTTTGTATTTCACATGTGTAATGATATGAGTTTCTACGTTAACAAAAGAAACTGTTGAATAACTCAAATTTTTAGTTATTTTTTATGTTTTTTATTCTCATTGCCCTGTTCTCTCTTTTATTGGCCTAATACATGTGAAACCCCTTGAACTTGTAGCGATTATGCATTTTTGGTCGAATCGATGATTTTTAGCAAGTTCAAGGGGGTCCGTAAACATTGTCGAAGTTCAGGGGGAAATTGCATAATCTCTACAAGTTCAGAGTGTGATGCAATTTGGTTCAGATATGCAGGCCAACATTCTTTTGACTCTTAAATTTCTGCAGTCTTTACATGGAAGCTGTGGCATGGAAAGTTGAAAGTGCCCTTGTATTATTACTATATTGTATTCATTTGTTGAATTGGGTGAATCAAGATTCAGTCACCCTTATAGCCTAAATTGTTATATCTCGGATAATGCTTGCAAATATATAAAGGTTTTATGCACACAGTGGCCATATATTCTGATTAATTCAATGAAATTTTGAAATCGTTACATGTCCTATAATATTGGTTTTCCTCCATTGAATGACAACTTTGATGCGTCCATCTTGTAGAATGTGATTCCTCCAGTGATGAAAACAGTTGTATGGAATGGAGTGTGTTACTTTCTAGTGCTTCCAAATTTATGGGCGAATTTGATAAGTTCTGATGCTCCAATTAAGTTTGCCAAGAATACATGTCAGGTGAGATGCACAAGAAGAACTGAGAAACATGCTTTCGGAACAACTCTGGCCAAGTTCACCATTTGAATCCAACTATACGACCGTGACAAGGATTCCAGAAGATGACACAGTTGCTTTTTAGATTTATTGGGAGTTTGTTTTTAGTTGATTGAGGTTGAGAAATTGCAGATTTGGACATTTGGTAGATCGCACGTAGAAAATGAGAAGTCTTTAGAAAATTAAGCACCTGTTTATTTAAGAAAATTTTCTATTGTTTTTGTTCATTTCAAACTAAATTCTCCATTATTTTCTATTTTATTTTAAAAAATAAAAAAAAAATAAAAGAAAATAAAAATTATTTTCTCAACTAAATATAGCATAAAATTTTCTCATATGTAATATGCTATTTTTTTTTGTAGTTACAATATGTCAAATTAATACACTTGAAATTGTCACCTGTGTATTTATCTTTCATAAAAACACGATCGGTACTATTTGTTTTTGATAGATTATAAAAATAGATTGCGGATGCAGTTTACAGAAACAGATTGTATTAAAATAATGTCTGAAATATATTTATACCATATTCACTAACCAAACATTAGATTGTATGAATTTTTGTTTCAAATAATAGACAATAATTTTTTTTTCCTTCTTAGGGCCCGTTTCGCTGTCCAGGAATAGAGCCAAGAATTGTGGAATTGATTCCAACCAATTCTAATTCTGTTGTTTGGCTCACTAATAGAATTTGCAATTGCAATTCCATACCCAATTTCTAAGAATTATAATAAGGCACGCTTCAATTCTTAGTCATCCCCTTAAGAATTGCCAATTCAAATTCTCATTCTCTCTTTCTCTCCTCGCTCTCTATTTCTGTCCCAATTCTCTCTCTCCCTTCCCCCTCTCCCTTTCTCCCACCCTGCCTCCCTCCCTCTCTCTCTCTCTCTCTCCTTCCCTCCCTCCCTCCCTCCCTTTCTCGCTCTCTCTCTCCCCCTCCCTCTAAATTTTTTAAGTATTTAATATTAAATTCATATTAAATAATTAAATTGTATTAATTAATTTTTTAAATAATCAATTATAATTTTGATCATATTTTAATTTTAATTCTGTATGTTATGCAAACATCATAATTCTATTTTAATTCCAATTCTAATTCTAATTAAATAAGTTCTATTTCAAGATTCAATTATTCAAAGGAGTTTTTTGACATGTAAAACAAAAGTGTCCGTTCTAAAGATAATTTATTACTGAACCACATAGTGTGAGGTTATTGGACAATTTATTTGTATTATCTTGACATAGAAGATAAATCTCATAATCATGAAACATGTCACTTTTTAATTGCAATAAATATTTAAATATTACTTAAATATCTTAGCACGTGTTGCACCAAAGATTTGAGTAATTATTATATAACCAACTTGTGTGAATATACCGAATTAGGGAAGTCACTAATTTTGTTGGATAAAAGCATTACCTTATTTGACATAAAATTCTTGCTAACTTTCACACTTGAAAGATTAAGGGATGGTCCAAAACCTTGGTCAAAATCAACCATATCTTTCAATGCATTACATGTTTTCATGTCTCAGTATAATTGCACAGCTTCACATATAATTAGAGAAAGCATTCGCTTACTTCGAGTGTAATTTTAGCTTACCCCACATTCTATCATCTATTTTTTTAATGTCTTATTGTTCCAAATTGTTAGATATACACTTGTGAATAGAAAAAGTAATATCATATATAAAAGAGTTGGTACATAAAGTGCATATAAGGGACAATGACTCATAATCTAATGTTTTAAAATTTTGAATAAGATATAGTATCATGTCTACGTGTGTGTTCCTTCATCAGATCTACATACAATGCAGATCTTTTCAAGACTTCTCGAGTTTTGATACAAAATTTATCACTTAAGTTTTTTAAATCTCTTTCACTTTTTTAAAGTTATATGGAATTATGTGACAATTTTGAGTTTATAAGATTTCTTAAAAAAATTATAAATCATTTTATTTGCTCTCATTGTAGATTGAACGTATGATTTTTTAATGCTAGAATTAACTCTAGTACTAATGAAGATTTAAAGATTAATAGTCTGGATTTGGAGAATATGTTGTAAGCTTTTAAACTCATATATATATTCTTGTTCAAAGCTATCTAACTCTGAGTAAGCTAAACAATTTGACATTTGCGCTAAGGAAATTAAGGTGTTTCGTCGAACAGACATACGATTTTGTGCTGATTTCGAGCATTGAGACACAAAATGCACAAAGAACGGGTAAACTTGTTTCATTGTACTCTAATCATGCAGCATTGTTTCATTGTAATTCCAAACACATAGAATAGATATTCGATGGTTCATTTATGAGAATTATAGTCAATGGACTAAAATTCATCTGGGATTCTCTTGAATTTATGAGCTTGTACTTATTAAAATAAAGTATGTTTAAAAGAAATACAAAACCTGCTATTTAAGTATACTATATACAACTCTTTCCGAACAAGCCCGTAGAAAAAATAACATACAATGGTACCAAGCTTGTACGTACTTTGAATTGATAATTAGATAATACGAACTTAACTAACTCGAAGCATCTTTTGTGTTTATCTTCTATTGCTACTTCACTAATACGTAACAATATTACATCTTTGATATCTCAGTATATCATAAAAAAGACAGAAAGAACATCAAATGGTAATTATGTTTTTCCGAAAATACTGGTACTATCTAGCAAAACCGTTAATATATAACCAACGCGCTTGTAGTTCATTAGTACAACTAACACTAAAGGGTCGGGAGTTTGATTCTTGGTGGTAACAAATAAAATAACTTACAAAAAATCATAAATATTTATAAGCCTTCAGGAGAAGGCCTATTGTGAATAGGATTGGGAGAAGAAGGAACCTTTCTATCGGTGGATGCATCCTCAGCTGCTTTATAACTATAACTAAGACCTTGATCTTTCCAATACTTTCGAAGTTTCTCCATGTTTCTCACCTTCTCCTTCAGATATCTTCCTTCTAAAACTCCATGAGTGAACACTGAAACCAATGGCGGATGCACATGGAAGCGGGTGTGGGTGGCCGCTCCCACTACTGCCACGGGTAGCCTTATACTATACCTCTCTATATTTGAAATTATTGACAACGAACTCATTTTAAATCGTTTTCAAAATATGGATAGTTGAAAAAATCAATTATCTCGCACCACAAATCAGAGTATAGTTTGATTTATACTTTTTTTATATTTTAAATTGTTTTTAATGTAAATTTTTTCGTACTTTATATATATCAATATCGATATATTTTTTGTTGCAAAAAAATTTCATTTTAGTCAATGTAAGTCCGCCCCTACGCACAGAGATTTTTAGATCCGCCATTGACTAAAACACTGAGAAGCATGACATGACCATGGTGTAGTCTTGTAAGTGTTGGAGCAGAGGTGTGAATACCGAAAATATGTAGGGTTATTAGTTTTGTTGGATCATCTATAGGGAAAAGACAGTCAAATTTGACAAGGACAATGCTTAGTGTTTTGAATTGAGAGAAGTTTTATTGTCTCAACTAAAAACAGTTTATCTCTGACCAAAAAAATAGAGAAGATGATACGTTTTTTCAGAATTATAATATACTATGCCATATGTTATATTAAGACGTGAACTAGAACATCAAACACATGAAGATTTGGTTTCTTGGTAAATCAATAGAAAGACGAAATGAACACGAAGAAGATAGAACAAAATGTTAATCTCAACCACACCAAAAGGAAACTCATACATAGTACATGCATTAAACATTGTGTCTCCATGGAGTAAATCTTTAGACAGCCTCACAAACTGTCTGTTTATTCAGTATACACATGATTTTTGGAATATAATTCAAATGATAATTTCTTTTGTTAAGGAAATAGCATCATCTAGCAAAGCCGTATGTAAATGTGAAACCTACCTGTAATGTGAGCCGTTGTGTAAGGGGTCAGGAGAAGAAGGAACAGGTCTATTGATAATTGCATCCAGAACAGCATCAACACCTTTTTCATTATGATTACCACCTTCTTTCCAATTATACTTTTGAGGTATCTCCATTTCCTCTTTCAGAAATCTTGCTCCTAAAACTCCATGACTGGAAAAAACTGAAACACTGAGGAGCATAAAAAAGAAACAACCCACATGACCTTTTGACGTGACCATGGTGTCTTATTATAAGCGTTAGAAGGAGAGAAGAGGTATGAATATAAAGATAGAGTTAGTTTTCTTGGATCATTTATAGGGAAAGATAGGGAAAATTTGATCGATTGGTTGAAAGGTAGAAACAATTTGTTCTAGTTTTTTAGCATATACTATGAAAAAAGACAAGATCATGTAATCAATGTCTATGACCGTAATGTGTTTAAGTACATAATTGTATTGTTGAAATATAAAGGTCAACATTTTATATATAAATATGACTCAAGAACTAATTTTGTTTCAATTTTTTTTTCCAATTTGAGTGATACGTGCTCAACAAGTTGGACACAATATTTCTACCTATAATTTTTAATATTTTGGTTTTCTAAATGTCAATTTTTCATTTTGTCTTTATATATTGCTTAATAACAGTTAGCAATTTGATGGTTTTGAAAATAATTGCGCTTTAACTTTCGATGTGGTAACCCGCTCTTTATAATTTAAAAAATAAAATTAATTGTTGATATTTTTTCTTTGATATTAAACATTAGCTTCAAAATTAGAGTATAATCAATATCTTTTTTGCGAAATTCAAAACCCCCTAACAGAAATTTGATCAATGTTGATGATGGGATGTACAAGTCATGTCGACCGACTTGTCGTTTAATCATATACAGGCTAGGTTGAAGTGAATAGTCTTGAATTCCAACAGACTGAAAGTCTTCTTCTAAACCTAACACAAGTGCATATTATCTCCAAAAGCCCCAATTTCAGGATCTTGGCTTTGACTCTTACAAGGTTTGTTTGAGCATATGCAAATTTGTATTGCATTTAAAAAAATGTGTTAATTTCTTTATTTTTTTATTGTATAATCTATTACATCCACCAATTTGTAATTTATTTTAGAATTTAATTTTTAATCTACTACAAACGAACACACCAAAAATCTATATATTTATAAATATTATAAATACTAAAGTCCAAGTTAATTCATTTTGTTAGGGGAACAGTAGAACACAAGTTCCTAAGTGTGTTTTATATATCATTATATATTGACATTTTTTCTTCATTTTCTTCTGTCTTGTTAGGTTAAAGTTACATGTCAGCTGCTTCCACACTTGCTGGTGAATGCAATTTCTTGTCATCACCTCAGCTCGCTACTTAACATGCCACTGCTTCTGATCAAAATATCACACCGTTAATTAATTTGTTATTTGCATCAATATATAACAGTTGTTTGATCAGTCATATATAATAGTTTGTATAAAATGAATTGTTTGTGAAACTATCAATTAATTTGTTGTTTGCACCAAGACATGGTGAAGAGTTTGTATAGAAAAATGAAGAAACAAGAAAAGCAGAATCACATAGTCGACAGAAGTAAGTGGGCAATAGAACATAATTAATAAGAATCCTATTTGGTATGGTCATATCTACGAATTTAACAATGATTGGAATCACTTAGATATGTCTCATCTCATCAACCTCAAATTTTGTAAAAGTTGCATTACATGAATTGCCGATCACCAGGTGGGATCTGAGGAAAAATGTACTACTCTTAAATTTACTTAATTTCCACCCCCCCCCTCTTATTTAGCCAAATTTGCCAATTAATAATTTAGTAATTTATGGTTAAAAAGCTGTGTGGGTAAATTTTTTCTTATATATACATCACAATGTAATTGTGAAGTTAAATTTAAGATGATAGCAAAATCCTTTTGTCTAAATGGTTTGAGAGGATGTCTAACATTCATCAAATCAAACTTACTTTGGTTTAGTGGTAGAACAAATGTGAGTGTAGGATCAAAACTGAAAGAGGGTGCGTCCAGAGTTTCACATAGAGCAAATATGAATGTTATATATAATTCATAAGTGCGTGAAAATTTTCCTTAAAATATTTTTTAAAATGAAATTAGATCAAATTTCAAACTGGTTTAATGGTAATAATCAATATGTTAATCCTAAATGTACTTTTTTTTTTCAGCGAATCACAGTCAGTGGAAGAGTCAATATTCGAAGGAGGTGGGGTTAGTGTTAAAACGAGTTTGTTAACTAAGCTCAAACTCTAAGGACGGAGGTGGTTGTGCAGTGAGAGAGTAGGGATACTCTAGACCTTGGGTGGGGTCGGTCAGCCACCTCCCTCCGCCACTGATCATAGTTATCATCATCTATATAAACGATCCAAAACTAAAATCACAGTCAAGGCTCCTTGTCACTCCTAGCGGATGTGGTAAGTAGAGGATCAAACCCGCAAACTCTTCTCACAAACTCAACATATATTATAACGATGCCCTCAACCTATTGATAATCCTAAACGTTCTTCACCTATCAACACGCGATTTTTGGCCATGCTTTTGTCGGGTTTATATCCCGTTTTGTGTCCCTTTGTGGTGGACTTATGGATGGCTGGGCTTGGAACTCGGTGGTTCGCAGTTTCCCTGGCGTGGTTGGTGGTAGGTGGCTACCGGCGAGAGACGACAGTTCCGGTGATGAACTGTCCAGATCGGATAGACGAAGTTTCCACGCAATCGCGTTTGAGGTCCGGTCCAGATCCGGTTCAAGCTCCTGTCGGTTGATGTTCAGATCCGTGCTAGATTGTTGTTGTTCTTATTTCAGTTGTTGTACTGTTAAAACTGCCTTTGTGGATGCAGATAGATTGGCTTGTTTATGCCTTTGTTTAGCCTGGCCTTTGGATTGGTACTCTTTCAATCCTCTGTGTATAATAGCTCTGTGTACTGTTTTTCCACATCAATGAAATCTAGCCTTCTTTGACCAAAAAAAAAATCAACACGAGCCATAATGTTGAAGTTAGTCTCCGCACATTGTAATAAAGACAAATTTCCTCTTGATGTCGAACAGGATTCAACAATAATGAAGTTGAAACTCAAGTAGTTATTAATTTAAATCAAAGCTGCTACAAATGCCTGGTTATGATTAGAAGTAGAGGCCCCATGAAGAGATTGTTGTTTGACTTAGAGGTGCTTAAGGAAACACATACACGTGAAACATCACCAATCCTAATTAACTAGCACTACTAATTCTTCTTTTTTCTTTTAATTAACTCTCTAATGCCCACTGATATCACTACTTTCTATCTTAACCCTCTTAAACCATTAATTAATTTCTAACTTCAACCCACCATAATATAATTGACCCGTCTCATGGGGTAATCTGCAGTAATTAACTATTCTTCGAATAGCTAATTATATTCCTATTCCTCTTAACAAAAACCCTTAAAGCATTGACCTATAAAAGGACTTCTTTTTAAAAAAAAAAATTACGCTGGTGTATTTTTACGAGAAAAGATATATTTATCAAAAATTTAATTTATAGCTTTAATATAATTCAAATAAGAGTGCAATTGAATTAAGTTGAATTTTTTAGTATTCAGACTTGACCCAATAATACAAATACTCGAGCTCAGTTTATATTCTATCTAAACTTGTCTCGTGTAATAATACCAAGTTCAAATAAAGTTTGTTTCGAGCTCGAGTTCAACTTGAGATTGGTATTTATTACACGATTTGAACTTAAACAGAAAATAAAAATTGATTCAAGTTCGAGCTTTTCTTATAACAAAACTGAACATTGAAAAAGTTTGCCAATTGCATGAATTGTAGCATGAAGTCACGATATACAAGGTCACAATCAAATGAATGTCAATGAATTACAAGAGGATTTCTAAGTGTGGAGTGATATTTCTGCAAAAAGGTTGTAAGATAATAAAGGCAAAATCTCTGCCTTTGTAATCTACCGTTCATTTCATGCATCCTTTTAGGAAACAATTTATACAGTTCACTTACTCATACCGTGACAGTGAACAGGTATAGCTTCAATACAACAGATAGGGCCAGCTGCAACAGAAATATGCCTGCTAAAATTAAGAACCATCTTTCGCCGGCTGACTTGATATGCGCTCGGAGATTAAGTGCCACAAATGTTGCTGACATGAACCCAGCCACGCCTGCAATCACCCATCTGAAAATCACCACGCGCACGGCAGAAAGGCACTGCAACCAAACGTTTTAGCTCACAAATAATATAATTTCTCGCACAAATGCAACCAGGATAATTCACATCACCATATCACAATAAATTACAAATTTTTCAGAACACGCCTGTAGTGCAGAGAGCTAACCATGGCCTAAAGAATTAATCTCATGTGTCGCACACCAAATAACAAATATCAAATTTTTCTAAATTACTTTGTGTATGTCCACCCTTTTTGATATTTTCCCTTTCTAATCAATTAGCATATCCTTCCAAAACCTATTGAGATATTAGTTTCAGTTTGAACTTTGAAGGTAATGCATCCCACATTATACTAGAAGGGAGTACTACTGTGTCATGGTAACAAAGTTGCTAAAGTTTAAAATTTGAAAAATACTCCAATACCACTTTCACCCAATACCTTTTATGAAAACACAAGTATCTTCTTCCTTCTTTACCCTAAGTTTTTTTGCAATTAATCAATGGAGAGAGTATGCCTTTTTCTTCTTGTTAAATAATACTTTCAAAAAGTCTATAAACTGATAAAAGCACAGTAACTTGCTTCTAAAACATGAACCTTACCAATGCTGGAATGAACACAAATAGGGAATAACCATAGAGACAAAACAGCCGGACAAGGCCTGATGGTGCTGAGAAGTATTTGAGGATAACATATAAAGCAAGAGGAACTAGAGTGACATAACCATAGAATACACCAGCGGACCAGGTAACCAGGTTTAAGTCATAGTCCTATTCTTTATTCTTCAGCTTGTGTGCTATATACGTCACAAAAGTTCCAATTGAAGCTGCCACAAAGATTAGAGTTGGGCATATCCAGAATGGTCCATACCTGTGAAAAATATGTAATTTCAAATGACACATGTTTCGCACTTGCAGTATATATAAGAGAAGGGGACGGAAATGACCAATAAGTGCATTCATCAAATGCAAATATGCGCTAGAATTATTAGCAATAGCTTGTGCCCTGTGGACTGGGGTTGAAACAATGATCAGTTAGCATCAACAATGTTTTACAGAGCATAACATTGAACAAGTGCATGTATGGGACGATAAATTTGTACAGAGACAAATCATATCGGTCAATTTATTATTTCAGATTACAGGTGTATTTTTCCAACACATAACTGTAGTATCTTCAACACTTAACAGTGATCATTACGCTAACACACATATCACCCTTCCTTTGTTTCTTTCTTTTTTCTCATTGAACCAAATAATCTCTAATTTATGATAACAGCTATGGTAATAATATCATGAGAAATTATGCTAAAAAGAAAATTTTATATTCTATCTTCCGAGTTCCAACTTCAATCTCTTCATAGTGCATCACTGCATCAACAGCAGATATAGAATTTTCTGAAAATGAAATTATTTTCACTTTGCTAACAAATTCCAAGTTAATAAACAAAGACTTGATATGTCAAAAAGACACTACATTAGACATAATAAAACAAGTCAGTGGAGAAAACTCACAGATCTGGATTGCTAGCTGTCTTTTCAGTAAAGGTTCCTCTAAATGGAAAAAGTGAATCTCCAATTCTCTCTAGAACATCCGAAGTATCAACGTCAAAGTAAGGCTTGTATGCAGCAACTGTGAACGTCTGAAACCAACCACCCTACTGAGGTTCATCTGAACCAGAAATCGGTTTCGAAAATGTATCTGCAACAACAGTACCGAAACAATCCATGAAAACAGCAAACAAAATCCCATCAATTATAACCAAACAGAACAAATCAACTCAAATCTGCACCATCTAATAGTTAAACTCAAATATAAATCATTCTACAAATCCAAGATCAATCAAATCACATTTAAACAGAACAATTAAGATCATAGAGCCGCCTCCTCCATCAGAATCAACAATCAAACTTGTAAAACACATTATTAACAAATAAGTAAAACCATTCATAAGAAAACATCAACGTTTCATGCAGCAACGTGTACTATACCATCAGCATCCCGAGGAGGATGAAATCCACCGGAGATCTTCCCCTGCGCACTCGAGGGAGGAAATGTCTGCATATTCGAATCTGAAAATTCAACCAAATCATTACGTCATTCACACACGGCAATGACGAAGCTTAATCAAAAAAATTCCAAAAAAAAAATAAAAGAAAAAATAATTTTACCAGCTAATTGGACACTGACGTGGCCTGGATCTGCAACAGCCTGAAGAATCGATGAGGACGCACAGTAAGATTAGATCTGAGAACGAATGAGATAATTAAGCATGGACGAAGAAGGAATAGAAATGCTTACAGGTACAGATCCCGCTGCCTTCTGGTTATCGATACTGGTGTAGCCGCCACCGGACATCATCTTCTCAGATTCTTCTCTTTCGTTTCTTTTCGTTTCGATTGCGTTGTGTGAGATAGCAGATCGTGAGCTCGCTCCGTCGTGCCTCGCTCACCGGGGACTATCGCTGCGCGTTTTATTTTTATTTTTTTTAATTTTCCTTTTAGTTCTCTAGTTCCTTTTTGGGTTTTTGTTATCTTTACATGCAAGCGGGAAGTCTGCGTCGGGTAATTTGTTGGCGACTTAACTAACGAATTTTGGACCTTAAATATGGAAGCCTTTTGGGCTTTGCTTGGCCCGATCATGTGGGGCTGAGTTGGGCTTTCGTTCTACGCTGCAATGTCGTGTCTTTATTTGGAAAAATCACACATTTACAACTAGTTTCTAAATATAAAGAATGCCATTATAGTTGAAATTCATATTAAAAATGTCAATTTTTTTAAGTTTACGGGAAATTGAGATTTTATCACGAAAAATTGATCACTCGATGAGATATGGAGTTTTTTTAAAAATAGATTAAGAATCTAGATTTTTAGGTGTAAAGACATTCATAATCTATTCTATATATTAATATAAAGGAGAGTACATTCATAATATAATGACATTTATCAATCTAATTAAGTGATATTTGGCAAGACATTAATGTATCATGTGTCACAATCAATACAAATTTATACACTTATAAGAATTTGTATTAATGACAAACTTTAATAATATATTAAATTTTGCATAATTAATTGTGGAAAGAAACTAATGTAAAGTATAAATCCATTTATTGGGTTCTTATGAAAAAAATAATTATATATATTTCATTCCATATAAGGTAATATTGCTATATAATAAACACTGTCATGGTTTTGCAGTATTAAAATTAGTTTGGTTCATGAGTACATTTTTTTGAAATATTATAAAGTTGTTGGCTGAAATATCAAATTAGTGTCTTTGCATGGAAACAATATCATGTGATGAAATAATTTTCATATAATTTGTTGTTTTCTAAAAATTTATAAACTGCATTTAAACAGTATTTTTAATATTCCACACTCTACAACATTTTTTCTTAATTTATTATTCCATTAATATTTGATTTTTTTGTCTGTACAATTAATAAATTATGAAAAGTAATAATCTTTGATCAATCACTGCCATTTTGGGCTGGCAAATCTCATTAACCATGTTAGTTGTTCTTTTTTCTTTTTCAGCATCAGTATTGAACAAATTCATGTCACTCTTCATATGACAGCAGTTGCTTCTCTTTCTATGTTGGTGCAAAAGCCTATTGTTGAGGTGCTTGCTGTTTACCAAGGGATACTTTGCTCTGTGAAATGCACCTGTTTGATAGGTATATAATTCTGTTATATTGAGTTTTTGTCCAGGTTTATCCAGAGACAGGACTGGAGGTTAGGTTATCAGGATCAGGTGCAACTGGCAGTCCTACAACTTTGTGACCTTCAATGTTGAATGTGGATTGGAGATGTAAGATTATGCTTCTCTTGCAATGTTACGAGATATTGTTCAATCTATAAACTTTTGAACTTTAAGCACTTATTGCTCTGAGATTGTAAGTCAGTATTTCGTGTTATTGCGTTGTTTCTTTGGCATTGGATCAACCAAATCCTGGAAAACAATTTTTTTTTGAAAATTTTAGCTTCTTAAAATCAAAATACAAGTAGTTTGCCGAGTTTTGTATACTTCATATGTTTTGTATGCAGCAGAATGCTTTGTCCTTGTAGAATTTGCCTTCACAAAGACAAATAGCACTGCAAAGCTAAGTAAGCTTGCATTCTTTGAGCAAGGATAATATCGTTTACTCGACAAGTTTAACCAATTTTGATATTACTTTATGGGGAAAAAAACTGACTTTTTCATGCAATTGATTTTGCAGGGAAATCGAAAGCAACCGTAAATGTGCTTTCCGGACTCTGAAGTTGCTTCTAATTTTGTTCTACAAGCAGACAACCAAAGATGTGGCATTATCATAATATACTCTTCATTCTTTATGTGTTGTTTATGGATTAGTTGGAGATTGCATTGAGCTGAAGGATCTCATGCCACAGCAATTGTATGTGTTTGTCCACTTATCTTTGAATTGATACCATGTAATAATGAATATTCTGATTTGTTGTCTTTATCAATTTAAGTTTTCTCTTTGACTTTGAAGTTTGAAGAACCAATTTTCTACAAGTATTGCTATTTGTCTATTAATTTTTAGTCCAAAACATCTCAATTTTTGTTCCCAATGAATATTACAATACACACAACTTCGTTCAGTTTGAATAAAAGTCTATCTACATTGTTTGATATTTGGAGTTGCTCATCTTTATTTTCAATTGAATATTAATTTTTGGTTTTTTACCATGTGCACATACAATTAATATGAATTTTTTTTAATAGTTAGGTGATCGTATGCTTTTTTCATTTTTTAATTTAAGATATTTTTTATTATAATCTCAAATATTTATAAAAAAAATAAAAAAAGTTTCAAAGCATCCCGAGACAACGTCCGGGTTCTACACTAGTTTCTAAATATAAAGAATGCCATTATAGTTGAAATTCATATTAAAAATGTCAGTTTTTTTAAGTTTGCGAGAGATTGAGATATTCTCACAAAAAATTGACTTCTCAATGAGAAATTGAGTTTTTTTAAAAGATTAAGAATCTAGATTTTTAGGTGTACAAGACATTCATAATCTAGATTATTAATATAAAGGATAATACATTCATAATATTATGATATTTGTCAATCTAATTAAATGATATTTGACAAAACATTAATGTGTCATGTGTCACAATCAGTACAAATTTATACACTTATAAAAATTTGTATTAATGTCAAATCTTTAATAATATATTAAATTTTGCATTATTAATTGTGGAAAGAAACTAATGTAAAGTATAAATCCATTTATTGGGTTCTCATGAAAAAAATAATATATATATTTCATTCCATATAAGGTAATATTATTATATAATAAACACTGCCACAAAATTAATTTAGTTTTGCAATACTAAAATTAGTTTGATTTATGAGTAGATTTTTTTGAAATCTTATAAAATTGTTGGTTAAAATATCAAATTAGTGTCTTTGCATGGAAACATTATCATGTGATGAAATAATTTTATTTGTCATATAATTTGTTGTTTTCTAAAAAATTATAAATTGCATTTAAATAGTATTTTTAATATTCCACACTCTACAACATTTTTTCTTAATTTATTCTTCCATTAATATTTGATTTTTTTGTCTTTACAATTAATAAATTATGAAAAATAATATTTTTTATTCTAATTTATAAAAATGAGCCGCTAAAAAACCCCGGAGGCACAACACTAGTTTTTTATCTAAAAATTAATTAATGAATTAATATATAAGTGGACACGGGTATACATTAATGTATACACAAGTGTACAAATATACACAAGTGTAAAAGTGTGAAACATTTCACATTTTTAAAGCACAGTTGATTAATTTCATAACCTTGACATTATCCGAAACACTCGATAACTGTTTTTCTTGCTAAAGCCTATCAATTTGCTATGTGTATATCTGAACATTCAATAAACAATAAAACAGAGAATTGAAATTGCACTGAAAAACAATACAAGTAACAGAGAACAGAATAACCAGTCTATTTTTGGAGCAAAAATCCCCACATTTGGTTCTCTCTCAGTCTCTCCCAAATCAAGGCTTCTTCTAAGAACCTGTGTAGGACAGCTTAAATCACTCCCTCTCTAACTAAGACGAAACTATCATTCTTCTAGATTTTAGCTTCTTATCTGAGAATTTAAGTTTGGCTCTTATCTTATGAAATCCATCTATCTTTTCTTTATATGGAAAAGTTTCCATTATTTACAGAAGAACATGAACCCGTCAATGTATTGCCTTCAGGCATCTTCTAGTCTGCTCCTTGTGAGCGATAAAGACCTTTTGATAGCAAGCATGAAAGCCCAAGTAGTTATTGCAATTTTCTCCTTGATCATCAAAAGCAATGCTGAGCTTAGTACAGTCTTCAAAATCTGGGCCTGCAAACCCTTGAAGAAGCCAAAAATTCCTTCTCGTCTCCAGATTGCGTAGATGAGTCCGTGCAATGTGTTGCGGGATGTTGGTTGGGCGTTCTTATTTTCGTCATCATCTGAATCTGCGGCTTGAATCATTACCTTACACCTGCACGAATGGCACCATCTCAATTGGCTGAGTAGCAATTAAAAATTTTGCAGCTAAACTATAAATGAACAGCTTGATACCTTATTGCAGGATAAGTCAGAATGGTGGCTATACTCTTTGAAATGGCGCCCAAGACAAAAGCTGAGAGAGCTGATAGCACTTCCGCGGAGCTATTGTCTCCTTTCTCTTGTTTCCTCTTTAAAAGTCTTAGTTTGAGCTGATCGAATAGTGTATACTGCATTACAACAAAACTACAGGACTCAGCATATTTTACTCTCAAAAAAGAATGTAAAGTTGCAAGAAACATCTTGAGAAGCATTTCATACTAACAACATGAGAAAAGTACCTGAATTGCAGGGTTTGATGTCAGCAAAAGGGAGATTCCAAGCCCATCAAAAGCATTA
>CAODLS010448593.1:0-14317 GCA_948243855.1 Flueggea neowawraea | reverse complement strand
GCGTTAGACGTAGCTCAAGTTAGCGTTAGACATAGCTCGAGTTAAACGGGGTATGGTTTACTTGAGTAAGCTAATGGATAGCTCGAGTAAGCCATGAACCCAGAACGATCTGGGGAAATGATAACTCAAGTAATCAAGTGTGTAACTTGAGTTAGAGCCTGTTCGAATAGAAATTCTATAAATACCCCCTACCTAACTCATTTGGTTCTTACTCAACTCTCTTATTCTCAAACACTTCAATCCATCCAGAATCCGTCTCCATTACTTCTCATTGCTTCTACATCATCTCTGAGGTAAGACTAAGCTTTCAAACCTTGCATTTCGTCATTTTTTGCAAGATTTTTCTTGCTAGGATTTGATTTAAATATTCATAGGCTTAGATGCATGATGTTTTTGTTGGAATGGGTGTTTGGGGTTGTTAAATCGTGCTATTGGGGGTGTAAAAACACCTATAGATGGCTTGAAATTATAAGAAATGGGTTAGATCAATATGGTTTGGGTTGATTTTGGGTGATTTCGAGTTGTTTTGGTGGAATGGATCTTATATTCATGTTCAGAAGGTTGATTAGAGTCAATGTGAGTGATTGGTTGCAATTTTTATCGGTGAAATAAAGATTTGTCAAGTTTTGGGAATTCTGGAAAAGTGACTTACTCGAGTAAGCTACTTGGATGACTCGATTAAGCCATGGCCTAGATAACTCGAGTTAGGCTTTTGTCTAACTCGAGTAATCTAAGATTTGGATAACTCGAGTAAGACATTTCTTTTACTCGAGTTATCTATGGTTTAGAGGGACCAAATATGTAATTTTTGATATTTTGTAATTTCTAAGAGTTTGAGGATTAATTTCAAAATTTTGACTTTTGGGAGGACTTATTGGTAATTTTTGAGGACTTCGAGGACTAATTAGTAATTTGCCAATTCTCGGGACTAGTTCATAATTTTACAAAAGTTGAGGGATCTAACTGTAATTTTACGTAGATTCTGATTTTTGAGGTTTCAGCGTTAGATCTTAGATCGAGGTCGGTCTTTCGTCGTTGGACGAGTGTGTGCATCTGCATTCGCATATCATGCATTTGGTACCGCCACAGTACCAGTATGCCGTTTTGATATTTATTATGTTTGTATTTGTTCCAGTTTCCTATCTCTGCCAGCACGATCAACCACTTGCTAGTGGTGCTTGAATGGATCCTTAGTTTCGGATACCAGTGAGTAAAATGACAGCTTCAGACATATAGATTGTGTGTCCTAAATTCTATGTTTTTGTTGTGATCGACATTTCTCTGAAAATGGAATAATAATGGCTTGGCTAATTAATAATCCAGATAATGTGATTATTAATGTTGGTTTCGTTTTCGAAAAATAATATTCATACGGTATATAAATATTTTCTGCAAATTAACTCAGTTTCTGATGTTGAATATTTATATAAGGTATACAAATATTCTTTGTAAAATAATTTTACTTGGCATGTGCTCTTGCTATATATATATATCGGTATGGGACACATGTACTATGTAGGGTAAACGTAGCCTTTAGTATACCAATGAGTAGTTAAGGTCTAATTATTAGGGTTTATGGTAACTGTGTGTCCGGCCAGATGCACGTACTCAGTATCAGTTTAGTGACGGAGTACATCCTTATTATTTATATCTATCATTCAGTTTCAGGTCTCATATCCGTTTTCAGATAAACGATATATGGTATATATATTAAGTATGTTTATGCCTGCTGTTTGCTTTGATTGCGAACGATTTCAAAATGAGTTTCGAACTATTATTTTGTATTAGCGTATATATGTATATACACTTATATCTGCATACGATATTTTAAAATGTTTTCAAAACAGTTTTTGTGAGGGCTGGTGTTGTTCTTGAGTATCGTTTCATCACTATGAATTCTTACCCCTTTATTCTGTTTCTTGTCCATTTTCTTTATCTCATTTCTCAAATTCTCTTTTGGCATTCGACAACTGTCTCGCATCTTGTACCTAATAAGGCGTTCCATTGATAGTGAGTGTCCTCTTGGTTCGGCCTCCTTTTATTTTTTATTAGAGCTCTTCACTGGGATGATGTTGGGTTACCGGGTCGTATTTTGTCTTTTGGATTTATATTTATTCTTTATTACATTTTTATACTCATATGATATTATGATTTTGTTTTGTATAACTTATTATATATATATATATATATATATATATATATATGATTTCAGTATAAAGTATTTTATATTTTATAAATGTTTTGATAATGGTTTTAATTGTATAAGTTGGGTAGAATGTCTAATCTCTGAGGCTTGTGTGAGACGGTCCGCCTTACAAGCCGGTCATTGTTCAGAAACGGGTCGTGACATTAAATGCTCAATATTATAGTGCTAGTATTATATGAAGCGGATTTCACGTATTCAATTCGTTACAATGTTATAAATCAATCCCATAAACTTTTAATTCGGCAGTGGTTGTCATTCCTTAGAAAGAAAAAGTTAAGGACAGAGTTAAGAAATTGTGATAATCAGGTCATACACGACAAAAATTTTGTAAAATTTGTTCCGTACGGACTGTATAGCAAAAAAGAAAATGAAATATAAAGAAAAGAAGAGCTCTGGCACCGAATCTGAGATTCGGAAATTCAAAATCAGGTCCGGAAAGGTTCTTGCAGCCTTTGTCGCATAGCTTCGGAAAGCCGTTAAGAACTCCGAACCTCCTTTCTCCATACACGATACATCCCCTCGTTCCCCTTTGCATCTCTTCTTTCCCTTTTTATCTCTTTCGTTCAGCTCTCACTTTCTTTGAATCAAACCCTTTATTCTCTGCAATCAAATTTAACAATCGTTTGCCTCTCAGTTTCTTCAAACATCACACGTTGCCTCTCAATTGTTTTTAAAATCTCAAAACAATTTTTTTTTTTGTCTTGCATGAAAATTCACAGCAACTTCATTCTTCCATACTCCACTTCTAGCAATTTCTTCTTTTTCTTGTTTTTTTACACAGAGAAGTCTTTTTAGTGGCTAAGAACCATAATTCTTGCATACCCAGTTGGGATTTTTGAGTTGAAAGAACATGAAAGGCCAAAGAATTGCGCAAAGATCATCCTTTGGGAGCATAGTGAGGAAGAGGCTATCTGATATTACCAATTCTCAGTCTCAACAACTCAAACTGTGTAATCTACAGGAGGCGAAACTGCCCCAAATTTCTCACTGCTCTGAAGACTTGATTAATCGCCTTCTTAAGGTATAAACTCTTTCCGGGTTCTTCTTTATTAATTTTGGGTATTATTTAGATACTTGGTCTTTGTATCTGTATTCTGAATTTTCGGTTTTTTGTTATTGAATCAGGAAAATGCTACACTTATGAAACTTGTTGAGGGGAGAAAGTATCCTTTGATTGCTCTATGCCATTTTGTTAGTACATTCTTGTTCTTTTATTAAAGCTTGCAACTTTGTTTGGATGGACTGTGTTTGCTTAATTTTATTTCAACAGCAAAATTATAGAATTGAGTGGAAACAAATTGCTGAATTTGCGGATGAATTATCAGAAATTACAGCTGCAGAACTGGAATCTTGCTCAATCAAACAGTCAAATATTAGCAGTCAGTTCCTTCCACAGCATGAAGCTTAAAAGATTCTCTCTGTTTTTTTTTTCCCTTTCTTCAGTTGTGTGTATGTCAATATACTGGTTTTTTATTTGGGTTTGTTTTGCAGGAGCTTAATTTAGGAAGAGGAAAGGTAACTTGGTTTCAAACTCTGGAAATTCAGAATTTTTTTTTCTTGTCCTCATTTTGTGCTCATTAAACAATTTGGTCTATGTTTGAATACAGTTGAAGGCATTGCAGCATCAGCTTGTGTGCAAAGAAGCTTTCCTTAAAATAAAGAAATTAGAACCAGATCAGGTTAGTTCTATTTTCTGTCTTAATTCAGTCCATATCAACAATCAGCGAAACAACCAAGAATCCAAAATAGTCTTAGAACAAGAAAAGCATTCTTGAATTTTATAAGACTCAGTTTCTTAAAGTCTAAAAATCTGAATTTCATAGTTAAGTGAAACCAGACCAAAATCTCAAAGAATTCCACATTTGAGCTTAAGAAGTTATTCGCATATGCAAGCAGCCGCAGATACTAATAGCCATAGTATTATGCACGTGAGTTTCTTCTGCTTCATCAGGATCTCTACTGTTACTGTACGGATCATAAATTACTTTATCAGTTTCTTTTATGTACTTGACCTTTTTGTATTGCAGAAGGAAGGGGAGAAATCCGCAGCGCAATGCTTAACCAAAACTGACAACAATGATACCAAACCTTGTAATGGCAGCAAAAGGCGCACGGCGAGAAGTAAATGTAATGGTTTCAGTCTACATTTGCTCAGCTGTATATTTCATTAGTTGTTCTGTTTCTCCAGTATTCTTTGTGCTAAAAATATGATTTGAAATTGTGAGCAGCCATGGGCACGTCTGCTGCACATCAACGAGCTGCAGACAAAGAGAAGGTTGAAGCCAAAAGGTTAGTAGACAGATCTGTTGTTTTAAACTGAAGAATGTGACATTCTTGTTACCTTTAAATCACTTTCAAAAGCCACTATCATAGTTGAAGTGGGAATTATGGCACGTCAGTAGCCCCTAGTTTGGTGAACGTCAATTATTGTGGACCATGTTGTCCATATGACTATGTCCTTAAAAAACCCCTCAGCGGATAGAGGAAGGAGGGTGCTAATAAGCTATCACTGGCCATGCAGGAATTAAAAAACATCAATGATGAAATATTTGAATTCTGGCACCTCGTATCTGATTTTGTTTAAACCATAATGAAATAATTGATTTGTTAACACAATCAGCATTATTGTTTTTACAAGTAACAACAATCTGCATTTTCCACAATGCAGGCGTTGTTTGAGAAGACAGTCAGCTAGGTTCAAATCCCAAGAGCGGGAACCAGCAGAGACCTTGTTTGAGATTGAAGCTGTTAAATTGTCAGTTGAAACTCCAACGGCAGAAGAAGTTGTTCGAACTCAATCCCGTATGACGTTGCAGAACAACTGTGAGACAAGAAATGAAGCATTAGGCAGAAGAAGTTCAGTGGGAAGACCAGTGCGCAGAGCAGTTGAGAAGGTGCAGTCCTACAAAGAGATTCCTCTTAAGGTTAAAATGCGCAGAGCTAAATGAGTAAAATCTGTTAATGTGGAGTGCAGTTGAGAATTGCAATACACTTTCTGCATCTTGACTGCCATTTTTCTGTTGTAGTTTGAGTTATCATTGGTGTGATTCTTTGCATTGATCACACAAGTGTTTGTTTATTAGATAGTTGTAAATTAGAAATCAGTTTAATTTAAGAAAGGCTTTCTATGTTAATTTGTTACCGATATACTATAGGTGGCAGCCTATAAAGTACAAAGAGTTAATGAGCCAGCATCGCAAGTGATGTTCTACTGATTACGACGTGCTTTCAGCACTCGGAGATTTGAGTTAGCATTATAGTAGAAATGGCTTTTTGAGGCTTTTCATGCCTACCATAGAGCGGACTCTTGGTATGTCTAGTTGGATCCTGTGACCCAGCAATGCTGCTATGATGATAAGGTTCAACTATAACTCTTCTGACAGTTCAAATTGGAGAAGGGCTTAATAACTATAACATTTTTGTCGCCTCTTGTTGATATTGAAGTGAATTTCTTGATCAAGATTGAAGTCAAAGCCTTATAGAAAGTGATACAAGCCAAAGAAGGGCGGATTTGTAAAGGAAAAAGAGTTGTTGGACTGACACGGGGAGCTACACAGGCGTGGGATTGGCCGTGTGATGCACTGGAGCCGAATAGACAAGAACTGGGCAGACACGGCCTTGGCCACGACCGTGTCTTTGCCCGTGTCTTGGCTTGTCGGATTTTTTGAAGCTACATGGACACGAAGAAATGGTTGTGCCTCGATAAGCTTTGTCTGTGTCTTTACTTCACTGACCGTATAACAAATTCTGACGGGATTTAGGGTTTCAATTAGGGTTTTCCTAATTGGTTTTGACTTTTACTACTTGTTAACTATATAATGGGGCTTGGGAACGTCTTGGAAAGCTTTTGAACGCGGTTGTAAGCCGTTGTGCTTGTTTTTGACTCTGAATAGTATAATTACTTGTGCTCTGCCCGTGGACGTAGATCGGTTATTGATCGAGCCACGTAAATCTTGTGTTCTTGTGTGATTGCTCTTTGTTATTCAGTGTTATCTTCTATCGCCTGATTTCCTGACAAGTGATATCAGAGCCACAGTTGTTTGTTCAGAAACTCCTGGGTTCGTTGTGCAGAAAGAAGATGTCTTCGTATAAATTCGATATTGAGAAATTCAATGGTTCGAATGATTTCACGCTGTGGGAGCTGAAGATGAAGGCGATTCTGGTTTAGCAGAAGAGTGAGGAGGTGATTGAAGGTGAAGAGAAATTATCGGTAGAACTGACAGCGGCACAGAAAGCGGAGGCTGTGAAGAGAGCGCATAATGCAATTCTATTGAGTCTAGCGGATGATGTCTTAAGAGAGGTGACTAATGAAACTACTGCAACAGACTTGTGAAAGAAGCTGGAAAGTAGGTATCAGAAGAGATCTCTGTGGAACAACCTTTATCAGAAAAGGCGACTGCATACCTTGAGGATGTCAGAAGGCATGCAGGTAAACAAACATCTTGATAAATTTAATAGGATTGTATTAGATTTGAAAGGTGTTGGTGTTGACATTGATGATCAGGATCAAGTTATGTTTCTGTTGCATTCATTGTCTGAGTTATAGGAGAGTTTTGTTGATACTATCATGTATGGTAGAGATGGAATTTCTGTTAATTATGTGAAGGATGTTTTGTTGTCTAAAGAACTGAAGATGTTAACTTCTAGTTCAGATGGAGATAGAGTGGAGTCCAGATTAACCATTAGTGTAGGCAAGGGAATGAGTAAGAATCATGGTTTGATGTGTTATCATTGTAAGGAGATTGGGCACGTGAGAAAGAATTGTCCACATAGAAGAAACGGTGGGAAATCAAGTGCAACAGTTGTTCAGAATAATTCTGTGAAGTTTTAGGATAATTCTGATGAGGGGGAGAGTAGTAAAGTGTTGACTGTTTCTGCATGTAGATCTGAATATAGTTGGGCTATTGACACTAGTGCAGCTTATCATATGACTTTTTCCAGGAAATTGTTTGATTCTTTTAAAGAATGGAAAGACAGTGTGAAATTGAGAGATGGTGAGAAGCTGAGTGTTGAAGGTAGTGGATCTTTGAAGATCAGGATGCATGACGGGAAGGTCAGAAAACTTGATGCTTGGTATGTCCCTGAGTTGCGAAGGAACTTGATTTCTGTTGGTGCTTTGTCGAAGCATGGTTATAGTTTCTCGGGAAGAGGTGGAGGAATTCTAGTGTGCAAGGGATTTTTGGTTGTGATGAACGATAAATTGCGGAATGACATTTACACATTGATTGACAATTCGGTTGTTGCTAATGGTTTAAAGACTGTTATGAGTTCTGCTGGAAAATGGGTGGAGTTTGTGATCAAGACTCCAGAAAAAGGAAAGATTGATTAGGTTGATTCACGAGGGCTAACAACAAATGAACCAGTGCATGGTAATTGTGTTGATAATTTTCAAAAGCCGTCACTAGAAGACACAAGAAATAAGCGGAATGTTATGTGGTTAGGAGTGAATGGAAAGCTAGCTAGTGATGGCAAATCCGGATTGGACTTGATTCGTTGTTGCAGGACTTGAGGCCCTTCGGGGTAGGGTGGCAGATGAGTAATTCGGGATTCAGAGTTGAACGTGAAAGAAACTTCACTCCAAGGTGGAGAATTGTTAAGATTTGAGTGAATTTCTTGATCAACATTGAAGCCAAAGCCTTATAGGAACTGATACAAGCCAAAGAAAGACGTATTTGTAAAGGAAAAAGAGTTGTTGGACGGACACGGGGAGCTATACGGGCGTGAGATTGACCGTGTGATGCACTGGAGCCGAAAGAAACAAGAATTGGGCAGACACGGCCTTGGCCACGGCCATGTCTTTGCCAGTGTCTTGGCATGTCGGGTTTTTTGGGGCTACACGGACATAAAGGAATGGCCGTGTCTCCAGGAGCTTTGTTCGTGTCTTTACTTCACTGACCGTGTAACAAATTCTGACGGGATTTAGGGTTTCAATTAGGGTTTTCCTAGTTGGTTTTGACTTGTATTACTTATTAACTATATAAGGGGGCTTTGGAACATTTTGGGTAAGCTTTTGAACGCCGTTGTGCTTGTTTTTTGACTCTGAATAGTAGAATTACTTGTGCTCTGCCCGTGAACGTAGATCGGTTATTGATCGAACCACGCAAATCTTGTGTTCTTATGTGATTACTCTTTGTTAGTCCGCGTTTTCTTCTATCGCTGGTTTCCTGACAGATTGTTTCCGAATTTTTCAGGAAGAAGGTGCTAAAGTTATAAACTTTACATCCGATAACACTGGAAATAACGTCATCAATACAATTAGGGCACAAGTAGAAGCTGTTTTTTTCCCTCTCCTTATGAACTATGAAACTCTTAAATGGTTTATATCTCGGGGGTAAAAAATAATTACCATGATTTATATTTCATCGATATATTAATATTTATTTAATTAAAATATAAATAATGGTAGTTTTTTTTTTCTTTTTTAAAGTTGACGAGCTTATAGTTTCTGCAGACAATAATCAATAAAATGACATGTTAATTATCATGGAACGCAGGCCATCATTCTCAGAATCGGCATAGAGACTTCGAGGATTCAACAAAGATTAAAAGAATTGATTCATTAATTCATTGACTTGTATCGTCCGCACATATAACAAACTCATCAGGTAATTGGACGTATAAAATGAATAGTCAATGATGAAATGATGATGAGTGTCTATCATTTGCTGGAAAATTGAAAGGTGAATGTTGTCAGATCAAAATAGGCGAGGTAACGTCATTAAGTCTAGTAAGTTGTATAGCAATAAACAAGTTCTTAGTCTACTAGCGATGCTTCGTGTGTGTATATATATATATAAGTTTTTTTGATAATCACGTTAATAATATATAAGCTTACAGTTTACAAGTTCTATAATCGAGTCAGTAACCATGGATGCACTTCAATTTTCAACCTGCATTAACTTTTGAGCTTATATGTGAGAACCAAAAAGTTGATCAAGGATGTATATGTTAGTGTAGGACTGTGGGGGCAATACACGATATAATTGTTGGGGATTTAATATAAGAAAAATCAGTTCGGTGAATGTGATCTACATATATTGATAATGAGATATTTTTTATTTATGTGAAAAATGGATACATGCCCTAAACTGTAAATAGATATGACTCGAAAACTAGGTTTGATTAGTACAATTACAGAAATACCTTTTCAATGAAGCTCTGCAAATATATTGTAATTCAACACGAGTTCCAAAATTTAACTCACTCTATAATTAATTTGGAGCTTGTACAAAAATCAAGAGGTCCAAAATTTAAACTTGACCAGTAGTTAAGATAGATAATATATGTAAGAGAAAGAAAGTGAGGAATGTCTGAATGTCTTCTAGGTCCAAAACAGCCTCAAAGGAGATGGATAACGTTTCAACCGACTACATCATTGTAAAGGATCGGTTCCATTATTGAATACAAATTCTACACGCTGTTGCTACACGCAACATCGTTTTACTAATAATCAGAGAGTAACAAACTCCTTATCGTGACTCTTTATAATATTATATTTAATTCAATTCTTATTTATTATTTATTTTAAAATTTAAACTCAATTTAATTTTTTTTTTCAATAATTAATATTTAATTACCAAATCAAAGAAAAAGAGAGGAGTGGATATTGGTTCTACATAAATATGGAGTCAATATTCATTATTCTCTCTATTTTTTTAATTTGACAATAAAATATTAGTAAAATATTTAAATACACCTTATCTATACAAGTTTGAAGACAAATTTAAATAAATAATAAGATATAATATATTAAATATATAAATTTAAAGAGTTAAATTTATAGAGTCTATTCAGAATGTACTTAGGCTCTTTTTCTTGTTTGATGAGGTCGTGGGTATTAACTCATCCAAGCATTGCTAAAGGAAATCTCTCATAACATCTCCAATAGTGCTCTTTATTATAAAGTATAATTTTAGAAAAAATAAAGAGCATATTTAATTATATGGAGTAATAAAAAAGTTATATTCCAATGCAACTCTTTAAAATTTAATATTATTTTGTTATTTCCCATAAAAAAGATTAATTTTTAATTAGTTTACATATCTTTTTTATATATTTTTTTATTTATTATGTTTTTCATCTAATAGAATTAAATTATTATTAATATTATATAATATAAAGAGTGAGTATCACTCTCTACAATTAGCTAGTAAAAAACATTCTTTATATTATTTTTAAAGATAAAAAGTGTAATAAAAAGAGTATTAGAATCGTAATTTGAGCCAAAATTCTTTATTATAGATAAAAACATCAATATAAATAAAGCATTGAAGATACTCTCAGTGCACTATGTCGCGTATTTCAAGACAATATTATGAGTATTAAACATTTTAAGTTTTGCTAAGGGCCACTTTCCAATGCATACTATCAAATATTTGAAGAATTATTTTCGGTTTAATAGCTTAACTTATAAGAAATTTAAGGCTTGCTTGATTCAATTTTTTGGAAAGTTAACTCTTGAGAAGTAATATATAATTATGTTTGGTTACTATTTTAAATTCACAAGAAGTACAATTGATTGTGTTTAGTTCAAAATTATATTTTTTAAAAAATTAATTAAAAAAAATTAATAATACCCTTATTATTATTAGATTTAAATTAATCATATGAGAAAAACTAAAGAAAAAATATTTATTTTTATTACATAAAATATATCGCCCATGAGAAATAAAACTATAGTTAATAGTTCATATAATTCTATAATGAAGACTATTTTTAAAAAAATTTGACGAAAATTAATTTATTTAATTAAATAAAAATATTTTATATATAATATATTTTGAAAATTTTAAAAATATAAAAATATTTTTTGCCTTCTATAAAAATTGATATATATAAAATAATAAAAAAAATATTTATAAAATAATTTATAAGTTTTAAAAATTTATAAAAATTTGTAAGTAAATAATATTTTGAAGATATATTCGTAAGTTTGCATTGTTGACACTAAGAAAATTAGATTTCCTGACCCATCTCAGAAAGTTATTTTTTGAGGTCAAAAGAAAGTCAAACAATTGACTTGTTGGGAAGTTTAACTTTATTTATTTAACCAAACAAATGAAATTTTTGGGCTTTCCAAGAGTTACATTCCCCCACCAACTAATCCCCAACCAAGTAAGTCTTTGATTTCAAAGAATTTGTATTAGCAGGGAATTTTCTTACTGAGAAAACTGTAATTTTTTTTTATGTTTAGTTCACTTATTAATTCCAAAGAACTGTTTCAAGTAAATGTTTGATTGAGGACTTTAATTCTTAGAAAATAGCTTATAAAGTACAATAATGTACTCATTAATAAAATATTAAATTGAATGAATAAAAACTGACTTTAATTTTATATATGTATATAAAATATTTAATCAAAATTAATAAAAAAAGTTAAAATTATTTTGGATTAATTAAAATTAAATTAATTTCTTAATTAAAAAATGAGTAAAATGTTGATGTTGCAACTTCCAGTGATTTTGTAATATTACGTCGATTATGTGATTGACTCATGCTGTAAAAAAATCTATGAATAAAATACTATAACAACATCAAAATTTATATAAAACAAGTCAAAACAGAAGAAAGAATAATATGCAACGAATGAATTTTGAAAAAATAAAATCATCGTTAAAAAGACAAATACTAGTAAAATCAGTGAGGACATATAACTTACTGACAAGTAATTAAATTCTTCAAAAACCAAAAAGTAGAATAATAAAAAAAAGTGCAAGTTCTCTTTGATTTTTAAATTCTTTTCAACTAAACATGTCTAATTGTATTACTTTTTTATATAAACTTGCACTTCGACAATGTATTTACTAATAACTAAACGGGGACAAAGTTTATGCTTATTTACCATTAGCTCATATCTCATGTAAATAATTGTGTCCATTTTAAATTTAACAATTAAAAGAGATATAACTAACAAATGCTTTATATCATTTTTGTAAATATCGTTCTAGCACACAATCTCTTTAGTTGTCCATCCTAATAATTATAAGGCCATTTGCTAAATTATACATGAATACTATATATATTTTTTAATGTTCAAAGTGGTAAGTCAGACTAATTAATTGGTGGACAAATTATATTGAGGAGTTGTTTGGTTGGATGCATTGGATAGAAGAATTAAGTAGGACTTTCCATGAAGTTGAGTAAAAATTTCCTTCCTTGATTGAATGAAAATTTTGAACTTCCTGGTGCTTCGCTTTTACAGAAGGAAACTGCTTCCTTTACTAAGAAAAACCTAAACAACCTTGTTGCTTAGATTTTCATCTGTGGAAAACTTCCTTAGAAGAATGATTGTGACCAAACAGAAAAGTTTACACTTTTTGGAATAATGTTTTTTCTACCAAATTTGTTGTGATAATGAGAGGTGGGGGTGACCTGGGGAGGGGGAGCAGCATCCTGGTCCTGGAGGATTGGTGGGTCGGTGAGTATAGTGTAGATGGAGGACACTAAAGTCACGCCGCAGAGGCATGAAGCACACGCATCACTCAACTCCTTTATCCATATTTGCGGACCTTTTATTCAACATTTTTTACACCCATCGCTCAAATCTTGACGTGTGCCCAAGGATTTTGATTACGAGATCATTTACGCAATTCAATCCCTACCTTTTCTTTTGTTTTAATATCTCCATTAAATTTTTTCTTCTTTCAAGAAATTGAATTGCAAATTTCCTCCTTTAATCTCTTAAATTCATTTTTTGATATCTCTTCTTTTAATTTGAATGAAAATATATTGAAATAATTTATATATTTGCATCTGAACAAAAACATAACTTTTTGTATTCATCATCGCGGGTGATAGTCTAACAGTAAGAGTTTTAGAGTATCGTTGGTATGCTTGGGTTTGGTACTTCATAGTGATGCTCTTGGGGGTTTTACCCCTTATAAGACAAGCCCAAGACGTGCCTAGTTCAACTTCTTTCCTTTAGCATCAAACTCAATTGTGGTGTTGCGGTGATGAGACTTTACTCTTACCAAACTAGTTATAATTTTTCGAATATTTTGTAGCTGGTTCGTATTAATAAATAACTGGCTCTTGCCAAGCTAGTTATGACTATATTACCGTCGGTCGCTTTGTTTCCCCATTTTCCTATAAAAAACTTTGTTTTTTATTCAATGAAGTAATATGAATCAATAAATAAAAGTCTTAGAAAGAAGATTTATCAAAAAATAGTCTTAGAAAAGGATTTTAAAATACTTGATGGATCCGTTCAAAATTCTTCAACTCATCATAATGAAAATTGATTAAGACATTTAGCACCTGACCCTTTGTTCATACATCAAACTCACGAATAAGTATCCAAAAGAAGTTTTTTCTCAAAAAATAGTTTAGGCCCCAAAGTTTGGAAATAACACAAATAGATCCATCCACAGATCCACTTCATTTTTTTAACAAGAAAAACAACGGAGAATAAATTAAAGTACATAATAAGTAATTAAGAATTAAAATAGATCTTATACTTATACAGATAAAATCATAGTATTAAGCTTATCTCAAATACTCTTGAGTCGAAGCTTTTTTAGATTTGAATACAAAAAACCATAATTAATAAATAAAAATAAAAAAAGAATTAATGGCTCAAATATGGTTACAGCCCAACTAGAGGTCTGACCCTGTAATCGTCATGGTCTCTGATCTTGTTCAAATCAAAGACACAAGAATGACATGGGCCAACCCTCCCATTACTCATTTCCTTTCTATTTTTAATTCAAAAATCATAATGAAATTGAACCACCAATATGACCGTTGCTCTCTTAACGTTCAAAAATCTCAAATTTTTTAAAGTTCTTACCCTTCCAACGGCCACTTGTTTCAATCATAATTCCGGTTGTTGTTGTTGGTTCTTTAGTTCATTCATTCTTGAACTTCTTGAATCAAATCTTGAATTTTCTTGATTTGAGCAATTGTGAGGAAAAGAAACCCACAAGGTCAAGGTCATGGCAGCACTGGCACCGGGAATTCTGTTGAAGCTACTGAATGGAATGAACACAGGAGTTAAGCCCACAAGTGAGTACCGAAGTTCTCTTCTTCAAGTGACTGATATAGTCCCAGCCGATCTCGATGAAAAAAGTCTGTTTCCAAAACAAGGCTTCTTCATTAAAGTCTCTGATTCAT
>CAODLS010448511.1:0-10211 GCA_948243855.1 Flueggea neowawraea | reverse complement strand
CAGCCAGGTCGTCTCTTCCTATTCCACGCCCTGCACCGCCGCACTCGTCTCACAAAAACCCAGATTTGGTGAAGAGACCGAGGCCACCAATTTTGTATTTCTGGTGAAGAGAGAACCTCGCGTTTGGTGAGGGGGTTGAAGCCGAAGAGAACGAAACGGAGGCTGAGAAATGCCGTGGAATGGGTGAGTGAAAGAGAGATGACGGCGGTAGAAAACGTAGAAAGTAAGAAAGAGATGAACGGGTGAGTGAAAGAGAGATGGCTACGGCGGTGTGAGGAGTGAGGAACGATGTTGGTCTGAAGGGTTGGTTTTGGTTGGGTGGGTTTAATGGTTCAATAGCTGTGTTTTCGGTTCGGTTAAGAATTAGGGTTTAATGATCTAGGTGACTCGTCTTTTATTTTCCACACTGACATTTAAAAATTCACATCACGCGTGTGGAAGGCAACTGTTTTGGGCTGATATTAAACGGTCACATTTTCAACGTTTAAGGGATAACAATAATAATTTTTCAAGTTCAAGAGAATTTATACTGAATCATAAAATTCAAGAGATAAATTATATGGTCGATACAAGTTCAAAGGTTCACATATATTAGACCAAAATGTTTTGACATTATCATTGAATGTGTTTGCATTTTGTTGGGACAGATCATGATGATGATGACATATACTTTTACATCTTGTTGCAAAAGAGAGAGAGACAAAAGTAAAATGATAATTCGTATTAGATATGTCGTAATCGTATTATTTATATATCATATATAATATAAATACTATAAAAATTAAATTCATATTATGTTATATTATAATCGTGTTATCGTATAAAAAATTATCACTCTACTTTTAATAAAGAACGTTATCCAAACTTTGGTGGTGCTGGAAAATTAAGACAAGACGGCATCTTTGCCACCATTCCTAATAACTTAATGCCAAGTGCATTTGTATCCAATTTTTTTTTTGAAGTTTGTATCCAATTTTTATTGAAAAAGATCTTTCCTTAGTCACTGTACTATAGACTAAATGAGTATTTCTTTGCGCCAACTCATTCATTAGTACTGGACTAATTTAATCAAATGAGTTCAATCTATTTACCATGTTTGATTATTGATAGAATAACAGCGAATTGAGATTTATTATTAGATTTGAATATTTAAAAACAAGATTAAGGTGGCTATAAAACTCTAAATCAAATATGATCTTTACAAAAAGAAAAAAGTATGAATGATAATATCATTTGTTATTCTATACTCTAAATAAAGTACTAAAATTTAGCCAGTCAAAAAAAAGTACTAAAATTTAGACTAAAATAAAGTATATAAAGAAAGTCTTGACAAAAAAAAAACAAAGTATATAAGGAAGGTCTTCAATTTTGTTTTGTTATCAATTTTTTCAGAAAAAATAATAAAAAAACCATCAATTAATATATAAGGCATGGTGTAACTTATGCATAATTCTTGATAATAAAAAAAATTGCATAATAATAAAATGATAATATTCAAATCTCATCATTATTTTTTCTCCTGTGATTAAACTTTGGATGCTGGAACCGCGTCCTCGTGGCATGGGACAAGGGGATGGGGGCTTGGAACCGCTTTTTAACAACTTTTTAAAATCCATTTGATCCTTAAATACCGCTTTTTAAGACTCCAAAAAGAAAATAATTTAGTACCCATATCGTAATCATTATTCTGATTAGGAAACTCAATTTAATTTTTAAATACTTGCTAAAAATTATATTCACACCTTGTCAATCTTTCAAACACAGTTACTACATTTAGATTACGTTCCTTTATTACATTCATATCTAGCAGGTTTCAGACATCAAAATCTTTGTTTCGCTTACAAATAAAAGCAGGGTTTGTTTCTTTCAGATGTTTCTGTCTTTTGTTTGTAACAAAAAAGCGGCAAGAAACCGTTAAAGGCTGCTTTTTTCATCATGGATTTTATAAAAAAAGGATCTTGGAATGATGGTGTTTCATTTTTCTTTTGTTGGTAAAAGAAAAGTTGGGTTTTCATAGATGCTGAAAACTGTAAATCCGTTGACAAAAAGAACAAAAAATTCTCTGCGATTTGGTTGTCAAGGTTACTTCATTATTTCTTGTTGGTTCATCCTATTTGGATTTGTTGAAGACTCAGAGGATTAAGTTCTGTATCAGTCACGTTACGGGTAATAATTCTCTATATGTTTCTCTCTCTTTTATTATAATCTAGTCTGAATCTGTGTTTACCAAACGTTATGAATTCTTTGGTCAATTTTGTTGAGATCATGATCATTAGATAAATGTTGTTTTTGTTAATATAATCATCGTTTGCTTGTGAGATTAGGAAGGTTAGGTACAGAAGGGGATGTTTGAAGCTGAGACTATGCTTGTTTTGAACTCTAGTTCTGATTCAATTCGAAGAATTCAAAGATGCTGACTGATTTTGTGTCGTTTTCTTCGTATTCAAATGTGAAGTTGCTTGTTTGGTTGTATGAATTTTGGTGAAATTCGGAACTGATTGATGGTATTGCGTTTTATAATTGTTGTTTTTCAGTGCTTAAAGGTTAGGTCGAATTTGCTTCCATGGCTGAACTTAATACATTGGTAGTGCCTGAAGCTGATATTTTGACGCTAGAAGAGACTCTATATGAACAACAACAACTTCTGCAACAGCTCAACACTGATTTGGATGTGGAAAGAGAAGCCTCAGCCACAGCGGCTAGTGAAGCCCTATCGATGATATTGAGGTTGCAAGGCGAGAAGGCCTCGCTGAAGATGGAAGCAAGTCAGTATAAGAGAATGGCAGAGGAAAAGATGTCATGCCGAAGAGGCTTTAGCAATTTTCGAGGATCTCATTTATCAGAGAGAAATGGAGATCGCGTCTCTTGAGTTCCAAGTTCAGGCTTATAGGTATAGGTTTATAAGCATGGGCTGCAATGATTTGGGTGTCTACGAGACCAAATTTCCTGAGAATCTGTTGATACAACGGACTGATACTTTGTTTGGCGAGAAGGGTGTCTGCAACAATGTGAAGAGACTTAAATCTCTGCCGCAAATGCAAATAAAAGATTCTAATATGAAGAGGAATACTATAGATAGAAGAAGATCTGCAATGCTTACACCAGATTCAATTAATCCACCAGAAAATTCAAATCAAGAATTCAATGATTCAGAGAAGAAAGCAGGGAGTCCTGTATATGGAGACATTAATTTCTACTGGGAACAGATCAAGAAGCTAGATGAACTAGTGAAAGAGATTTCGGATAACAAGGATCCTTGTAGAAATAGATCTACAATCTGGAAAGTCTGGTCTCCCTCATTATTTTCTCAAGTGAGCATTGGCACTTCTATTGATCCAGTCAAAGAAGTAAATACTATTTCAGATCAAGTTAAGCTTCATCAAAACTTTTCAGAGAAAGATTCAGATGTCAGTCCCTCTCGCTCAAGTGTTCAGGGTATTTTCGAAGTCCCAAAACCTATTGATAATTGGAAACCTTGTGAATTTTATAAAGACGAAAGTCCTAAGTTGATTCTGGAAGGTGAAAACAGGCTCGGCAAGCCAGATGTGTTCTCTGAGGATACTGTAGGATCACCTGTTAAATACAAACCTGATCAAGTTAATTCTGTGCTGCTTCCAAAAAGACATGAGAATAGAATTCCTAAACCGAGAGATGGGAATAGCGTAGACCACAATGCCTCAACTATACGTAGGACAATTAGTCTAGGAGATTCTCAAGCTGAGTATCAACATCTCTTATGGAGGATTGAACTGCTAGAGAGAGCAAGGAACACTGCGAGGCAAGAAATTACTCGTGGAGGGGAAGAGGAACTGAATATGTTGAAGGAAATACGCGAACAGCTCAAATCAATACAATCTGAGATGAGAAGTTGGAGATCTAAGAAATCTTCCCCATCAAATGAGCCATCACTAGATCCTTTACGCGATGTAAGTTTTTTTTATTGATCTTTTATGATCCAACAAGCAAGAATTAAAAGACATGAATTTGCCAGAACAACACTATACATTGGGAATTTCATGCCTGCAATATCATGTTTAAATTATAACAAAACTTTTAAACATAAACTTATTCATATGTGCAGGCAATGCTGTATTTCTGGTTTTAAACAAGCAGTAATGTTTACAGTTTACACTGCCTCAGATAACCACCCTGCATTTTCCTGCACTGTAGAGCATTGATGTCCTCGGAAACATGGATCGCATAATTTGCTGTCAAAAGCTGCATATTGTACATTATTCATAGAAGAAGCGTGTTTCCATTTAATTTCTGCATATGTGCTGTCTTTTTCCTTCATCTACTGAATAAGGATGGTGATTTCAAAGCAATATCCATTCCGTGCTATTCTTTTTGTTCGCTTGAATGGCTAATTGATGACAAATTTTCTTGATTAACTGTGCAAACATGTTAAAGAAAAATCTAACTTGAAGCATCATGATATGTTGTATATTTGAACAAGTTTCACAGCTAAGGATTGAACTGAAGTAGTTCATACACAGCATTGGGAACATCAGTTCTGCACTCAGAGTGCAGATTCAGTCTGTAATCTATGGCTGATTCACGTGTGCAGTAAATGGAAAACATCCTAACATAATGCAGATTTTTTTGTCTGTACATATTCAGCTCTCGACTAATACGATCACCTGCCCAATATAATCTTTCACTAGTTAGTTAACATGATTAACTTTGTCCATTGCAACCTGATTTTTACAGTTTCCTTGCTTCTGGTACAGAATTGCTGGTAATGGTCTAAACTTCTGACATATCAACTTTGTATATAAAACCATGATAAGGCTATTATAACAATTTTTTTTCTCTCTCCTTTTGAGATTGCAATGAATTTATGATTACAAAGGATCTAATGTTTTACATGGGTTTAAATGACAGCAGCTTTTCGTGGCTTTTGAGAAAAGACGATAATAGAACACAGAACTCCTTTAAGATCTCATTATGTCAGCTTTCGACATTTTGAATTGAGATAGTACATATTGTATGACAAGTAATGCTGATCTTTGCATTCGCGCTACGTTTCCTTAAATTCTTTGCTCTTGCAAAGCGTAAAACCAATAAATTAGAAACACATACCATAACTAGCAAACTCATTTATATAGTTAGCATCTGACAGGATTTTCGGTTATAGGTGATATTATCCCTTTGTGTTTTCCAGCTTTGTTCTGTCCAATCAAGTTCCTGTTCCGGTAAATATCTATAAGTAGATAGAAAACTTTAGGTAATGCAGGTCATGGTTGTCACTTTCATGAAGCACAATGTCACAATCACCTTCTCTTTTCATCAGAAATGTGCTACTTGTATGTAGGGCTGTCAATTTCTGATACGATAACACGACTTAGTGAGACGATATGATACGACACGACACGATTAATACGAATTTAATTTTTATAATGTTTATGTCTTGTATAATGATTTGTGATATATAAATGATACAACACGATAACGATACGAATTTACACCCTACTTGTATGGTTAGTGGGTTGAGCTCAGCATTATCGTTTGAGATTGGTTCGAGCCAACCGCGTCTATTTGATCGAATTTGTTCTAATTCTGCAACTTAATTGCACTGTACAATTAAATTTATCGATGTTGTGCCTAAGAAATCATAAATAACTGTAAAGACCGGACTGACAGAAAACAGAAATATGCGTCGGAAATTCACAGATGTGCAGAAACTGTTGCATTCTTTTTCCTTCTGCATATATTTGTCATAAGAAAAAAATTTCTCTTGTTTATTTTGATCTAACAGTAGCTTTTTGCCGGCGAGCCAATGAAGAAAAGATGTTGGCAGAGTAACTTTCTGTTGTGGAATGGTTGAGATTGTAATCTTCATTAAAACGACGTTATCACCTATACTACATACTAGGCAATCATGCTCTTGGTTAGCCTTTTTCTTCCAACAATTTGGCTATGGAAAGATCGTCACGAGTAGGATTTCGAAAAAAAAACCAAAAAAAAATAAAGATTCATCACTGCAATTACTTCATAAATCCAGAACATATTAGCAATAAAGTCACACCAAAATCAAAACTGTGCTGCAGCAACAAAATCCTGAGAAAGAAAATTCAAGCTATAAAGTGAAATATATCGCATATCTTCCTCTGTCAATTTTATTCCATTTCAAGGTGTAATTTATATCAAGACCATCAGAAAACTCTTCACATAATCATGTAAATGTTCATTCATGAAATTCCTTAAAAGTTTGCCATACACTGCTATTTCAGATTTTTGTGCAGCAAATATAAGTTGAAGTTGATGGCTGCTAACTGAACTTGTTTTTACAGATTTTCAGAATCCCTTAAAAATCTGAAACTATTTTAGATTTAGAATATACAGATTTGGAATTCCTGAAAAATCGGAAATTGTTCTGATGAGCTAATTGAATAAAGAACTGCTTTTCTTTCTGGAATTTGCTGATGTAAATCAGTTTTCAACAGTGAGAAAAATGAATAAGCAATAGTGAAAAGACGGTGAAAGAATCAATCTTTTAAGAGTTTTTGGAGAAAAGATGCAAAAAAACAGGAAGAGAATAATGAGGAAGCTCATTTAATGGGATTGCCTAAAGTTGATATGTAGAATAGTTGCAGAAATATCACATTAAGTTGAAAAAAGCCTTAAAGCACTGCAGAAGTGGTGTGGTCCATGCTGCAAAATTGTCGCTACAGACTGAATCATTCTTCTGCATTGTTCTCAACATTACACACTTTAACAAAGATTTCGTCTCGCTTGTTTATTTTAGCATATTGTATATTCAACAATATTTAGCATATTACAACTTTCAAAAAAACTTGTCACTCTCTTTAACATTTTTTACTGTTACAACTATCCAATTTATCGATCTACGATTCGAACAAATACCAACACCATATTTTTAGTACAACTAACAGTTTTCAATTTTTTAGAGACTAATTAAATGCTCTAAATAATCAGCAACCTTGATCCCTTGTTAGACAAAACACAGGATGCATGTTAAGTCCCTACAGCATCAGAAACATGAAAGTTTTGTCTTGTTTTGTTTTTTATTTTATTTTTTTTCATGGAAATGCAAGAACTAACATCACTTTCCACAAACTTTCCAGGGGATAAAAGTAACTAACTGCAAGCTTAATTGCTAGCTGTTGTCATGGAAAAATTAGCAGCAATGAAGGACCCTGGAAATTCATTGGCTTTTTGAAAGTCATAATATAAAAGATAACATTGACTACTTATGACATTATAATCCGCAAATACTTAACCAGAAAATGATGGAAGGTCATGGATGGTAGGTGTATGAAGCATGATTAGCCAAGTCACCAATTATGAAACACAAAAACCAGAGATTAGTGGCTTGTGTTTTTCCAACCAGGCAAGCACATTTTGATGATCAGTTAGGATTTATGCCTAATTTCTTTTATTTTTTGTATGTATTAGCTATGAATTATGTGTCCAGGAGATTCTTAAGTGTTCAAATTGATGGCCTCTGAAGTTGACTTAAATGTCAGAGTTGAATTTTTTTTTCCATTTCTATAATCTCTGCTTCTTATCTCTACCAGGGACAATTTCACCTACTTAATAGCACACATTGTGGTCTAGGCTCCTTCAGTTTTATTTTAATAGCAAGTGATTAAAAAGAATAAAATATTAAGTACTAATCAAAGTTAACGTCATAAATAAATAAAAGATAACATCATAAATAATTCAAATTTGTAAGATTCTTTAATATAATACAGCAGAACAAATGTTAGATTATTTATATAAAATTAATTAATTAATTAAAGCTTACACGATCTACGCAAACGAAGTTTACCTATAAATAGGATTGCAGCCCGGTGGTAAAAAACTGAAATCATTTCTAGCATTAAAGAGTCGAAAATTTAACTTCTGATAAGAGTTAAATGAAAAGAAAAATTAGAATATTATATCAAAATCAGAAAATCACTTTATTTTAGTGATTAATATGCTGGCTTTTAGCGAATTTTATTTATGAAGAGTTCTTTTTTTTCCGCATGAAGTGAGAATAGGACTTATTTTAAGTTATAACCTACCACGCACAGCTTTTTTGCCAATTTATACGAAATGGTAGGTAAAAGTGAAGACCTTAGAGAGTTCATCTTTTTATTTATCATCAATGTAGAAAGTTTAAGGCTGCTAACCACAAACTAAATGCTGATCTTTTAAGCGAGAAATAGACTAATAAAAGGGTAAGATACGTTTGAAGTACAATGAATGTTTCATAGTTGAACCATGATTCATAGCTCACAATCTTCTAATCAATCTATTAAAAAAAGTTAAACAAATCAACATCTAGATTTGGTTGGCTATGTTCCAAAATGTGACTAACTAGCTGAAAATGACAAAGATTTTTTCAGCTTACAACATTCATAGGGCAATAATAGGTTTGTGATTAGTGGAGTTAAAAATCATATTCAGTGCTAAAGAGTCGAGGGTTCAATTCCTACTATGGATCAAAAAGAAAGAGTCAACGGACAGTGCAAAGAAGATCATGTTTTGTACTTCACATATTGATCTAATTATCATCTTACTTTTACAGAAAAAGCAAAGATGTAACAATTAATGCAGAAACTAAAAATTGATGATGAAAACTAATTCTGCTAATTAAGCAATCAGCATTTTGATAAAGAAAAATTGCTACAAGAAGGGAAGTTAATGAAACAAATGAATACATTTATTTGTATTTTTGGTTGAAATTGCAAAGCCAAAATCTCAGGAATCAAGTGCTTTAGCAGATGCTTCCTCAAGTAGCATCAAAGAAGGATTAGACAGATACTGCTTGAGCCTTCCCATTTCATTGGACACATCCAACATTGTTGGTCTTGTTGCAGGATTGTCTTGTGTGCAAATAAGTCCGAGTTCGATTAATTCCAGGATTACATCCCTCCAGATCCTGTCATAACAAGCCGGCATGGCTGATGGAGCACATCTATGCATTGCTTCTTCAATTATTGGCTCCAGCTTGTCAGGATAGTGACTCTTCACAAATTCATGCAAGCTTGAACCTTGATGATTCACAACATCCGTCGGACGCCTTCCGGTTACAATTTCCAGAAGTAGCACTCCGAAACTGTAAACATCTCCCTGTGTTGAGGCAAGCTTCCCCATTCCGTATTCTGCAGGAGTTTCAACGCGTTAGAAACCTCTGTGCAACCTGGAAATCTAGACTATTATATAAATTATTTTGAATGAAAAGAAGAACATACCGGGAGCTATGTAACCGATGGATCCACACAACAAACCATCTGTTGAAGCAAAGGAGACTGAATCATCATGTCTTGAAGCATTGTCATGATCATCAGCTGTTTTAACCAGCCTTGCAATTCCGAAGTCAGTTACTAAAGCAGTCATGTCATCATCAAGAAGAATATTGCTTGTCTTGAGATCACAATGCACAACTTTGACAGGAGAGTAGTGATGTAAATAGCACACTCCTTCAGCTACATCACTGAATATGTTTGCCAACTGAACTAAATCCAATTCAGGTCTCAATCCATGGCTCGGATATAGATGCCTTTCCAGGCTTCCATTTGACATTAATGGAAGGACAAGAGCCTTAAAGTCCGGTTTGCTGCATATTGTGATAATCCGTATCAGGTTTCTGTGCCGAGTCCTCTTCAGAACCTGACATTCTCGTCTGAAGCTCGCAGAAATTTCTCCGGCGGACTTGGAATCCAATACCTTTACAGCTATTCTTGTATTGTCCTGAAGAACTCCCTTGTAGACATGACCAAACTGTCCTGAACCTATCAGGCTGGAAGGACTGAATCCACCAGTGGCTTGAATAAGTTGCTGATAAGAGATTTTCGGATACTTTAGCTCTTTTGGTTCTTTCTCTTCATCTTCCAACACCCCCTGCTGATCGAAAACTGCCAGCTGACTTCTAAACTTCAATCGGAGTGGGTATGCAAATATGCACAATAATGGAGTGGTGACCAATGTCAGCAGGACAGGCAATATAAGTGAATGATAATTATGTTTCTTCCTGCAGTGTTTCATACCCTTTATTGTACCACAAAGGCCTGCATTGCCTCGGAAAGAGTCTATTGTCAGCGATGAAAATGCTCCCGTGTTTGATACATTTCCAGAGAACTTATTGAAAGAAAGATTGAGTTGCTTGAGAGTCTGTGAATCCTCCACGGAAAGCGGGATTCCTCCGCTTAATTGGTTTGACGATACATCAAGCTCTTTGAGATAAGGCAATTGTCCTA
>CAODLS010448500.1:0-14281 GCA_948243855.1 Flueggea neowawraea | reverse complement strand
AAACCCTAATTAGGATGTAGCTTAATATGATTAGGAATGAATTTGGCTCTCTTCTTGTACTAAAGGAGAAAACCGAAACCTAGTATGACTAGGAATGAATTCGGCCCTCTTTTTGCACAAAGGGAAAAACCGAATCCTAGTAGGGTAAGGAGAAGGGAATTTCGGTTCAATTGTGCTGCCTATCTAGGTCATCTCATATGCCTATAAATAGACTTCCACCCCTTGCCATTCGATCATCCCTTGGCCGAACTTGTGAGCCACAATTCAAAGAGAGAAAATAATTTTGTGAGCTTTAGAATATTGATTCTAAAATGTGCTAGTACACTGCAATCATTTCAAGGTAAGTTCGTTCGTGTGGATACCTCTAGCCACGTTCGCGGAAAGACAACGTGATTCCACAAAAGTGATTCGGGTTCTTGGTGCTAAGAGCTACACCAACGTTTCATACAACCGATCGATCGAGCCTTGGTGAAAGGTAAATCATCCAACCTTAATTATATATATGTTGATATGCATGGGTCCTCGGGGGAATTCAAGGCATTAAATTTTTGTTATATCTGCTGCCATGAATGTATATGAATGTCATATTTGAGCCACGAATTCCAACAGCTTATATATCGTAATCCAAAACATACTTACATAAAGTATGATTTCCAAAATATTTATCAAATCTAGAAATGAAGTATTCATTTCAAAGTTTACAAATCCATAATGGCATGGCATAAAAAATAGAGTACGCAAAACACTCAATCGTTTTACCAAAAACATATTTCAAAATTTATTTCCAAAATATACAAAAAGAATATAATATAATCAATTTATATTACATTTCAAAAACAAATCATTTTTCGCCGAAGCGCAAAATCTTTCAAAGACAAAGTATCATTACTCTTTTTCCAAAACCCAAATAATTTTCCAAACACAAAGTCTAATTATCCAAGTCCTCACATAGACTAGATTTTAGAATTTTCAATCCTTTACTTATTCCAGATTTCATGCTAAGGTGATAGCACAACAAAAACATATAATTCGAAGAGACACAACATATGTGTCTGAAGCTGCAATCCACTCACCTGGATATTGAGCCTCCAAACTCCGAAGCACTGACCACCAGTCAATGACTGGTCACCTAAAAAATCAACTGAGTTGAAACAATATTTACAATGGATCAAACGCGGTGACTGTGGCAAAACAGAACATGCATGAAATGCAAATGCAGACTGAAACACCAACGACGTCAAAAATTCTATTTTGATCGAAGATCTAGCACTCACAGCCCAAAAATCCAAATCTATGTAAAATTACGATTTGGTCCCTGAAATTTTGTAAAATTACATTTTAGTCCCCGAGCCTCGTAAAATTACGAACTAGTCCATCGAGTTCGAGAATATACAAACGATTATTTCAAATAGTCAGAATTCTCAAAAGAGCTATCGAACTCTCCAAATTTACAATTCTAGTTAAATTCCTCGAAATTACAAAATTAATCCTCAATTCTCAAAATTACAAATATACTCCAAACTTTTTAAAAATTACAACTCTAGCTCTCAAGTTATAAAAAATTAAAAAACTAGCTTAGGCCAAAACTTTATTCTCAAAAATATAGAACTTTCTATTCGGACGACAAAAATTGAAACCAAATATACCTATGTGTTCACCTCAACCTCAAGAACATTAATCTATCAACAATCTCCTCAAACAAACAACCAAATCATCAAAAATCCACCAAACCCAAAACTAACCCTAGCTCAGTCAATAACTCATCGATTCTTCTGATTTCGAGCTAGATTTATGTTAATCTAACCTCCAACAATCATAATCTAACAACCTACAATATTCATTTCAACATAATCATGCAAAATCTGAAACTCATTTCATTATTGGCCAAAAATGGATTTCTAAAATTAAATGCATGAAATGGATGAAAGAAAGAGATTAGAGCTGAAATCTTACCTCCAGAGACGTGTAGGAATGTCTGGGAACCAATGGGAGGCAGAGAGAATTGATCTGAGAGTGAGAGAGTGAAAAATGGCGTTTTAGGACAAAGGGGTTGGGTTTTGGAGTTTAAAAACGACCACGGATTGAAACGCACCGTTTCAGTATTTTCAAAGGCAACGTACGTCATTTTACGATAACGTATGTCTTGGACCTTTATGACGTACGTCCCTATAGTCAAGACGTACGTCGGATAGCGTCCAGTAGCCTCGAATTGCAGAAAACAACTCACGACGTACATCAAAAATTGATAACGTACATTGATCATCCACGCCCTCAGATAACGTACGTCTTCAAAAATGCAATGTACGTCATGACATCCAGATAACGTACGTCTTCAAAAATCACAACGTACGTCTTTAGCACTGAAATTTCCATACTTGATGTCTTTTGTGCAAGCGTGGAATCATTCCTGGAACTTATCAACACCCAAACTTACAAAATCAAATATCTTAATATTATCTCGAACATTTGAGAATCAAATCATAACTGAGGTCATTCAAAATCGAATGATGTTCCACTAAAGAGCTTGTCCGAATTGATCGGAACGCTATAGAGAATTGATCGAAACGGGAGGGATTTCAAAGTGGTGAAGTAGAAGAAAAAGAAATTAAGGTTCTTGTGCCCTCGTGAAGGTCTGATAATATAAATGATCGGTCCCCACAAGTGCACGGGTGTCGATGTAGTTTTACCTTGAGAGTATCCTTAAAGGTATCGAATCCAAGGGAACGAGTACTAATGGTGTTCAAATTATAAAGTAAAAGCAATAGAACACATGATCATATTTTTTGGGGTTTCGATTAATAATTGAAAATTAACAAAGGCAAGCAATTGGAAATAAAAGGAAATAGACAATTAATAACAAGAAGTTAGGACTTTCAAGATTTCAACTAAGATTCCTAAATGCTATATTAATGAATGGGGTTTTGGGATTGAGTGCTCTCATATAAGCTATACCCACATTTCCTAGGAGAGTCCTTTCAGCATCAGCTAACCAAACTAGGTTCATTAAGCCATTAGAAAATTTCATCGAACACTTTGTGGGCAAGAAATATCTCTATTCTAAACCACACAAGTCTAATGCTTTTGGGCCTTACCTAGCCTTCATCTCTCGATTCTTCAACTAAGCTTACCTAAACTAGAACTACGATGGTCAATCATAGTCATAGTCAAGGATAACAAGCCATTAGATCAAATCCAATGGCAATCATCAATTAGGGGAACAAATAACACAATACCCATCAAACAATCTTCAAATATAGAACATAAAACACAATATCTATTCATTAATAAGAAAATAATCATCAATATTTTACATTTCTAAGTCCTAACAATAAAATCTAAGCTACCATGACTAAAATAAAAGAAAAGAAATAATAAAAATAAAAATAAAACATTGTCACCAACTAAAAGGGATGAAGAAATAGAGGAAGGATAGAAGCCAATAACTCCTCTTCAATGTCACTTTGAGAGAGGATGCCTAAAACCTTCAAGTCTTCCTTTCTTTCTTCAAACCCTAACTAAGCTATTGCAAGACTAAAGAGAGTATTTTGAGGTGTAGAGAATGTGCAAAGAGTTCCTAAAAGGGCAAATAAAGGAATATTTATAGCCCATATGTGACCTCAAAACCGTTCAATAATTCTTGAAAAAAATGTCCCTTGAATGTATCTTGGTCCCCACAAGTTTGTCCTCATTCATCACCACCTTTTTCTCTCTTCTTGTCACATTCTACAGGTCACCACGGTCATGGTCGTGGCTTGCTTTTGCCCAAAGTGATCTTCTACACCATAACCGTGGTGCTTCTCTGACTTCCCAAAGTGTGTTAAATTTTTGGCAGTAGGTGGCCATAGCCATGGCCTCGACCATAGCCTAGGATGTGGCGACGAAAATTTCTTTCTTTAAGCTGATTTTTCTAGCATTTTCTTCCATTGATCTTGAAACTTTAAAAACATATCTTACATGCCTTTTTCATCACTTTTCATCCACATTTCATGCATTCTCATTCACCTTACACAAAAAATGAGAAGGGTATAAATTCGTGGACAATTAAATACAATTAGGGCCAAAATGCTACCTATTTATGCTTGAATATCTACATAAATTTATCATACATCAATAGATCCAAGAGTAATTTTTCTTTAAAATTTGATTTAATGTGAACCATATCAACACGTCAACAGCTACCTAATAGATCAATGACAGTGAACGAACAGAGGGACTTAAGTGTAGCCAGGTTTAAGCCTCAAGGACTTAAGTGAGGACTAACCTACTAATATAAAAAAGCCTCAAGGACTTAAAAATTATTTTCCTTAAATAAAATGCAAAATCATATAAAATAACCCTTAAATATAATTAGAAAAAATGTCATGGTCTTTTCAAAAATAGTAATGGCATTGCTTGAAATCAACTTATAAAAATGTTTGATGTTAGGCCTCAATTGGACCTCTAAAGTTTGGGAAACTCTTATAAAAGTTTGTTCTCTTATATTTAGTGTGTGTGTATTGTATGGATATTACAATAAACTAATATATTACTTTAATATTGTTTAGGAAAACCCACAAGCAAAATAATAGATGCAAACTGAAATATAACATCATGACAAGTTTAACTTATAGATTAAAGATAGAACAATGGGAGACCCAGCTAAAATTCTAAAAGCTATGACAAGCTCTTGAGTAACAGAAAAGACCAACATCATTCATGATATTGATAAGCACATGACTTCAAATGCAATTTCGTTAAAATATTTTGACGATATTTATATCAATTTGGATGAGCATGTTTCACCTACTAAAGGCATTTATCAAAATGATACAAATTTTGCTCTGTTAATTCCCCTAATGAGAATAAAACAAGAAATTTTGTACCTTCAAGTGTTATCAATGAAAACAGTGCATAAATTTATAATGTCGCGGAAATGTTGAAGGAAACAAATGCCGCTACATATGAGAGAAATGAGATGGTAGAAAAAACTTGTCGTCATGTTTATTCTAAACAAAAAGTTTATGATCATTTAGTGATACCTAAATTTGATACCAAAGTTTAGGTAAAAGGACTGTGATTTTTTCAAGGTAAATGCTTCAAAGTTGAGAAACTTTTATGGTTGTATGTCTGATGATTGGAAGGATTAGTTATTACAAATGATAAATGACAAATAAACGATTTGGTTGAACTTAGTGATGTTGAATGGATCATGTTTTGTTTTATGTTATGGATGATCGTTGACTAATGACGCATAAGCTTTTTGGTGAAACCAAGTTCTCATGGATGGAGTTTGTGCTTGCTCTTTTAAATGGTATAAGAATTATCATGACAATAAAATTTTGTACAGTTAGAATCCTTATGGATGACAAAAATGCATATGAAATTTGTTAGAAAATTACTTTATTTTTTGGCTAGTTATTATAAAACCTATGGAATCAATATGAGTTTATTCATCAACTATTAGCAAATAGCATATTAAATATAAAACATGCTTGTTTGGAACCAAAGAGCATATAACATCTTTTGCAAACTACAACAATTTAAATACTCTAGTAGATTATAATTACAACTACACTGTTATTTACATATTCTTTGTTTAATTAGTTGAACTAAATATGGTCAAAAATGGAAGAGAAGAAGGGTAAAGCCTTATTCTTTGTTTGGAAGTTTAAGAGGGAAAGGAAGAAATAGATGTTTAAAAACTAAACCATAACTTACCAAAAACAATTATAAATGGGACAATTAAGGACTTAATTAAAATAATAAGGACAACAATGGAAGTTTTGTGAAAAAATTCTTACTCTCCTACTATTTACCTTCAATTTTTGGGAGTTTCAAAAAATTGGATTAGATGAGGTGAAGCCTCATCTCTTCGTGCCTCCTATTCCCTTTTTAAAATAATCTCCCATACAATAAAATGAGTTTTCTGTCTCACGTTTCTCTCCCTTTCGTCATCTAACTTCAACCCAAACAACCCTAAGTTAGAGTGATACTCAAACAAAATGAAGGAAAATGAAAATACTTTTCTTAACATCCCACCAAAGTAGACAGTTGAAGTTAGCAGGTCAAGCAACCTGCTGTGCAGCAGTTATGTGTTCCCACAACGGATAAGTGTATAGCAATGGAAAGGTTTATAAGTATAAGGTCCTAGCTGCTTAAGTAAGCCAAGCTTGAACTTTTGGGCTTAGTGTTTGGAAGCCTATTGGTTGTCAAATGTTGCTTAAAGACAACTGCATACTTATACTGGGTAGTGACACTTTCTTTCCTTTCAATTCCCACTTAATATTTCCTTCCATTTCCAATGTTCATAAAACATATCCAAACAAAGTGTGAAGGTTGAGAGAAGTTTTTGGTAGTAATGGTGGTCATGGAACAATCTTGATGTTTTTAGGTTATGGGTTTCAATATTGACAGGTTTCAAGTTTCAGTAGTGGTTATAGAGGATAAAAGTAGGGACAGTTTCAGTTTGTAGGGATTGGTGGCAGTGGTAGTAATTTTAGGTGATGGACCTGATCGATTTTTCACAAGCGTGTGGTTGTCAATGTAGTTTTCCCTTGGGAGTATCCTTAGGGTATCAAATCCATAGGAACTGTTTAATAATATGATCAATTCATGACAATAAAATAAATGTCCAATAATTGAATTTTTTTTATTTTCAAAATAAGAAACACTAATGCAATAAAACAAACACTCAAAGTAAATTCGAATTAAGAAAAACAACATGTGATAAAATGTTAGGGCTTTTGAGCTTCGAGATAAAGACTTCTAGTTTTTATATTCATGAATGGGTTATTTTATGGATTGAGTATTCTCTCACTAAGTTCGCTTAAAGACTTTTTTGTAATATCCCACCCATTTTGGTTAGGAGCCATGTAGATTTCTAACCTAGTTTGATTTGATCTTGAAGATAACCGGATGTAATTGTTGAGGATTAGGTATTATCGAACCTCGAGGGAAGTTCAATGCATGTGGGGAAACGTGAAATGTTGAGTATGTGATGGGAGAGTGAACAACGTATGTTGTACGTTGAGGAAGACGTACATTATCTAGAAAAGCAGCATAACGTACGTTGTAGAGGTAAGACGTACATTATCTGAAGCGAGGATGATCAATGTACGTTGAGATGTGTTTTATTTGAAACTTGTAGCTACTGGATGCATCACGACATACGTTGTGAGGCACAATGTACGTTGTGCATCACCACAACATATGTTGTCACTGAACATGACGTACATTGTCTTTGATCTGTAGCTCTTAAACACCCCAAAACCCATCATTTCTATCATTCCTCTCAAAATTTTCACTCAAAACTCTCTCAACTCGTATGGAATTCTCCCACATTGCTTCCTCAATGTTCCTAACTCATTCATGAGGTAAGATTAACATCATTTCTTCATTATAAACTCAATTTCTTGCTTTGATTCATACATGCAAATTTTTGGCCGAAATCCATCTTAGGTTCGAATTTCTGATGATTTTGAGTTAATGGATGTTAAAGGATGTTAGGATAGGTTAGAGGGGACTTGTAGGAACATGATTCAAGCTTTGAATCATCTGCTTTGGTGAGTTTCTGTAGGAGCTAGGGTTTGGTTCGAGTTTTGTGAATTTGAGGATAATCTGTTGATTGTTTGTGAAATCGGAATTCAAATTTGTGTTCAGGCGATGGATTTGAGTCAGGAAGTACGTTTGGTTTTATAGGGTATTGAGCAGAACGTAATTTTGGCGTTTTCATAAATATTTTCTGTCGCGGCGCAATTAGGGTGTTTTTGCAAATATTTTATGTCGTAGATAAATTTATAAATTTTAGAGATTAAAGGATGGATTGTGATTTTTGAATCATAGGGACTGACTTATAATTTTACGAGTCAAAGATAGATTCACGATTTCTGGGAGTTTAAGAAAGAATTTGGGGATTCTGACTTATGAAATACGAGTCGATAATCTCAAGGCACCTCGGGGATTGTTTCATAAATTGTTGAGTCTCAGGGACCAAAAAGTAATTTTACATTGGTCGGGGACCAAACTATAATTTTATGTAAATTTCGAATTTTGGGTCGAAAGTGACAGATTCACTTTCGGATTATAATTTTGGGCATTTTTAAGGGTCTACATTTGCATATGCATGTACACGAGTTTCGGTACAGCCACAGTACTAGTGTCTCATTGTTATTGTTTCTGATCCGTTATTATTTCTGTTATTGTTTCATCTTCCTGTCACGTTTGTCAGCAGGATCAGCCACCTTACAGTAGTACCAACATATAAAGCTTGGACATCTAGGTGAGTGGATGACAGCTTCAGACACATAGGTTGTGTCTCGAAACTGTATATATTGTTTTTGTTGTGCTTGACATATATATGAAACCAGACTAATTTAAGGGTTGGTTAACTAAATAATTGGTTTATGTGAATAAGAATTCACTGCATTGTTTTTGGAAATGATTATGTATATATATTTATATATATGTTTCACACTATTTTGATGCTGAGTGCATTTTATTGTTTTTGTATAATTGTTTTTGTTATGGGACACATTTGCTACGGGGTTCGTAGCCTTTGGTATATCAAGGTATTGTTACTAGCTCAGCTATCGGGGATGAGGATAGCCATATGCCCTGGCCCAGTGCATGATTTGTTATTGGATCAGTGGCAGAGTCCACGATCGTTATTGAGGTGGTTGGTGACATAGTTCACACCACGATTGTTACAGGTCCCATGATAATATGTATATATTGTTTTTGACTAAGATAATAGTAGTATCGTTTTTGCCAATGTGCATGTGTTTGCCTTGGGTGTAAACATTTTTGAAACGCTTTACGAACTGTACTATGTATGTAGGATGTATATTTATATATACCTTTTGTATACCTGAATGTGATAGTTTTATAACGGTTTTCAAACCAGTCTTGTAAGGCACGTATGAGGTAATCTGGAGTGTTGTCCCTCACTGGGTTTAACCCCTTTTATTTTTCTGTGTTTCCTTGTTTCTGTTTCACAGGTTGACTCGACTCGGCAACCTTTTTGGCATTTGCACCCAGTGAGACATCGAGATATTTTTGGTTAGTAACGCCTCTTGGTCGGGCTACTTGTTTGTTTTAGAGCTCCCCACCAATATACTGTTGGGTTATGGTGTCCACTGCCGGTTTTGGTTTATTTTGGGGGTATTAGTATTGATTTCACATATGTATATATATATATATTGTTATTTGACATATATACTATTTTATATATACATGATTTTTTTTCTATAAATGATTTTACTAAAATGTAAAATGAATGGTTAGTATAGTTTATGTATCATTGAGCCTTATACGAGCTAGAATGGGCTTCCACAGACGGTTCGACTCTTACGCCGGTCACGAGTCCCGGTTATGGTCGTGACAAAGATGGTATCAGAGAGTCTAGGTTTTCATATAGTCTGGGGTCAGTGTGGAGCATAGGTATCTTTGATTGAGTCTGTCTGGATTGCCTCTGTGTATTCTTTGACCTTCGTTCTGGCATTGTGGTGGTTACATGGATATTGACCCTTGCATATGCTTATTGCTTTGTAGATATGGATAGAGGCTGTGGTCAAGGTCGCGGTAGAGGCCATGAGAGGCCTAAACATGTGCCAGTAGAGGCCGCTGCTCAGTCAGTTGTCGATCATCATGATGCGGCCAATGTGCTGGAGGTTGCAGCACCAGCACCACAACCACCACCCACAGGTTTGATGGACGCCTTTGAGTGGTTGACACAGGTTCTGGTTTGTATGGAGGCTTTATTGGCTGGTCAGGCTGCTAGGAGTCAGCCAGCTCCGTCAATGGTTATAGCTCTGCCAATTCCTCCACCCCCACCAGAGGTAGTTGCGCCTACACCTGTAGTAGTACCACAGTCTGACGCTCGCCAGATTTATGAAGCTTTCTTCGTCGAGATTTTTTGGCAAATTGGGAGAGGATCCCCAAGACTCTACATTCACTGTAGAGTAGTGTTTTGAGGTGATGGATCTCATAGATGATGCTACGAGAGTCCAATTGGCCTCATTCCTATTGGATGACCGAGCTTCCAGATGGTGGCAAGAGTAGAGGACTCGCAGGGTATACTATTGGGATGAGTTCAAATTAGAGCTCACTTTGTCTGTCCTTCCTCCGAGTGAGAAAGATATGAGGGCAGATCAGTTCAGTGAGTTCCATCAGAAACTAGGCATGATTGTGACAGAGTATGAAGACAAATTTCAGAAGCTGAGTAGATATGCCCCAGCTAAGGCCCGAAGTGAGGAGGCATTGGCTAGGAAGTTTCTAAATGGGTTGTTGCTAAAGATTAGGAGGGTAGTAGCGACCCAGAGATTATCGACCGTCTTGCAAATTTCTGAGGCTGCGAGGAGTACAAAATATCAAGACGAGAGACAACTGAAGGAGCCCAATAGGGCAAAGACTGAGAGTATGTCTGGTGGTCAATATGGTCGTAGTCAGAGCTGCCAATTTGAGCATAGACGTAGAAATTCTTCTGGGAGCCAGAGGCAAGGTCAGGATTCTCATAGTAGCAATGTGGTATAACCAGTTCGGCGTACCGGAGAACAGAGCACATGCTTTTATGCACCTTGTGGGACATGTGGAAGGAGACATCCCGGTATTTTCCACAAGGCTGTAGGTCTCTGTTATCACTGTAGGCAGCCTGGGCACAAGGTTACTGAGTGTCCTCTGAAACGAGGATCAGTTTCACAATCAGTGCAGTCGGTAGCGGGAGGATCGGGTGCTACCAATACTGGAGTTGACAAAGGCACAGACAGAGGCGTCATGGGGTCAATAGCACGTAGCTAGGTTGGGCAGGGCAGTGGTCGTGGTCAGGGTGGACCGACTAGTTCATTTACTAGTGGGCAGACTAGAGTTTATCATTTGACTCGCCAGGAGGCGCATACCTCCAATGCTACAGTGACTGGTATGATACTCATCTCTGGTGTTTCTGCTTATGTTTTATTTGATACTGGTGCATCTCACTCATTTATTACACCTTATTTTGTTAAGCATACGGGGTTCGTGGTACATCCATTAGCTAGATTACTTGAGGTTTTATCACATTTGGGTAACAAGGTAATAGTTGACTCTGAGGTACAGGATTGTGTGATTGCCTTTAAAGGGCATGAGTTGGCTGTCGATCTTGCAGTGTTGGGTATGGAAGAGTTTGACGTGATACTCGGCATGGATTGGCTTTCAACTTGGCATGCGACTTTGGATTGTTTTGCGAAGAGAGTATGCTTTCGACCTCCAGGTCAAAGTGAGTTTTGTGACCAGGGTGAGCGCAACAGTGTCATACGGGGGTATGTATCAGCTATTAGAGCAGAACGAATGATTTGCCGAGGTTGTGAGGCGTACGTCACTTTTGTAATGATTGAGTCCGTAGAACCAAAGTTGAGAGTGAAAGATGTACCGATAGCTCGGGAGTTTACCGATGTATTTCCTGAAGAGTTACCGAAACTTCTGCCTGAGTGCAAAATTGAGTTTGCAATAGAGGTACATCCTGGTATTGATCCGATATCAATTTCACCATATCGGATGGCACCAGCAGAGCTGAAGAAGCTAGAGGCTCAGTTGAGAGATTTGTTGGACAATGGATTTGTTAGATCGAGCGTCTCACTTTGGGGTGCACCGGTGTTATTTGTAAAGAAGAGGAATGGTAGTCTTCGAATGTGTATTGACTATCGCCAACTGAACAATGTGACATTGAAGAACATATATCCGCTTTCGAGGATAGATGATTTGTTTGACCAGCTGCAAGGTGCGCAGTGGTTTTCTAAGATCGACTTGAGATCGGGATATCATCAGTTGGGGATTAGAGGGGAGGACATTCCCAAGTTAGCTTTTTGAACTAAGTATGGACATTATGAGTTCTTAGTGATCTCGTTTGGTTTGACTAACGAGCCAGCGGCATTCATGGATTTGATGAAGAGAGTGTTCATGCCATACTTGGATAGGTTTGTCATCATTTTTATCGATGATATTTTGGTGTACTCGAAGAGTAAGGAAGAGCATGAGGACCACTTAAGGTCAGTTCTGCAAGCTTTACGAGAGCATCAGCTATATGCGAAGTTCTCAAAATGCGAGTTTTTGATAAGGTAGCATTCTTAGGACACGTGGTGTCTAAGGATAGGATCATGGTAGATCCGAAGAAGGTAGACGTTGTACTCCATTGGGAGAGACCTAAGATCGCTACCGAGATTTGGAGTTTTCTTGGTTTTGGCTGGGTACTACAGGAGGTTTATCCAGGATTTTTTAAGGATCGCAGCTCCTATCACTCAGTTAACACAGAAGGGAGTCAAATTTGTTTGGTCTGACAGCTGTGAGGACAACTTCCTAAAGCTGAAGAAATGTTTGACGAGTGCACCAGTGTTGATTTTTCCATCAGGTTCTAAAGGATTCCCACTGTACTGTGATGTCTCGAGAGTTGGTTCGGGTTGTATGTTGATGCAGCATGGCAAGGTGATTACATATACCTCGAGACAGCTTAAGAGGCATAAGCAGAATTACCCGACACATGACTTAGAATTGGCGGCAGTTGTGTTCGCACTCAAGATTTTGAGGCATTATTTGTACGGAGAGAATTTTGAGTTCTTCATAGATCATAAGAGTCTAAAATATATATTCGGGCAACGAAACCTGAACTTGAGGAAAAAGACGTTGGCAGGAGTTGCTAAAGGATTATGATTATTCTATATCATATCATCCTGGCAAAGCGAACGTCGTGGCTGATGCTTTGAGTAGGAAGTCGATAGGGAGTTTAGCTCATATCGCAGTTGAGAAATGATCAACAATGACTGAATGGCAGAGATTGATGGAGGATGGAGTTAGTTTACAGTTAGATGACTCTAGAGTTCTGTTTGGTCATGTTGAGGCGAGACCTATACTGTTGGATCGTATCCAAGAGTCTCAGAAGGAGGATTCTGAGATACAACGTTTGATTGATAAAGTTAGATCATCTGGTGTGTCGGGGTTTAGCATTGATGATTCAGGAGTCCTTTGGTTTGGGACGAGGTTGTGCATTCCATTGTCTGGTGGACTACGCGAGGAGATTATGATCGATGGTCACAACTCCACCTATTCTGTACACCTGGGGTACATCAAAATGTACCAAGATCTTCGAGAATCCCATTGGTGGTCAAGGATGAAGAAAGACATAGCGGAATTTGTTAGTCGGTGTTTGACCTACCAACATGTTAAGTTTGAACACCAGTGTCCTTCTGGGCCGATGCAGCAGCTGCCACTTTTGGAGTGGAAGTGGGATCGAATTATAATGGATTTTGTAGTGGGTTTACCGAGAACATCTTTGGGTTATGACTCCATTTGGGTGATTGTGGACCGACTGACAAAATCGGCACATTTTTTGCCAGTCAAGATGACATATGGAGAGGCACGATTGGCGAAGTTATACATCGATCGGATTGTATATCTACATGGTGTGCCAGTCTCTATAGTGTCTAATAGAGGATCGCAATTTACTTCACAATTTTGGTATAAACTATAGGAGGAGTTAGGTACTCATGGTCAATCCGAGCGTACCATTCAGACATTGGAGGATATGTTGAGAGTGTGCGCTGTGGATTTTGGTGGGAGTTGGGATTCTCACTTGCCATTGGTAGAGTTTGCGTACAATAATTTGTACCATTCAAGTATCGAGATGGCGCCTTACGAGGCTTTGTACGGGAGGAAGTGTAGATCTCCTTTATGTTGGGCAGCAGCCAGAGAGAGAGAGCTTTTGGGGCCAGATTTGATTTTGGAAACGACTGAGAAAATGTATTTCGAAACCATGTATTTCTTAAAGTGTTACCGATGAAAGGTTTCATGAGATTTGGAAAGAAGGGCAAGCTAAGCCCGAGGTACATTGGTCAGTTTGAAATTATCGGCCGAGTTGGAGCCGTGGTATACAAGTTGGTGTTACCACCTCAGTTTGCAGTAGTTCATCCGGTGTTCTATATATCACTTATAAGAAAGTATGTCCTTGATCTGTCTCACGTTCTAGCACCGCAGTCTGTGGAGGTCCGATCCGACTTATCTTACGATGAGGATCCCGTGAGGATTATTGATCGGCAAGTTAAGAGGTTGCAAACAAGGAGATTGCTTCAGTAAAAGTGATATGGAGACATCATTCTGTTGAGGAAGCCACTTAAGAGGCCGAGAACGAGATGCGGCACAGATATCAGTAGTTGTTTGATGCGGCTGATCCATAGGTCAGTATGTCTGTTTGTATCTTTTGCATTCGTTGCATTTCATATGCATTTCTGCATCATTATGTTGCATACTAGTACGTAGACTGAGTGTTGTGTATACACTGTCT
>CAODLS010448419.1:0-11005 GCA_948243855.1 Flueggea neowawraea | reverse complement strand
TGACTTGTTAAAATTTGATTTGGGTTCTTTTGTATTTGTGGCCTTGTTTGTTAATGTTGTTTAGGATTGAGAATTATGTGAAATTTTACTTAATTGCTTTTTTTTTGGTGAAATATTGAATTTGGTAAGGAATCTGCAAATTGCATAGTTAAGTAGCTTTAACCATGCGCATTATGCCTTGCGTTTGGCAAGACCGTCTTGAAGATTGCTCTATGATCACTTTTGCCACTTCTTTTTGCTGGTAATTTATGTTTTTTGATTTTGGGTTCCCATTGTTTATTGATCTTGTTGACAGTGGGCAAAGAATGAAATGGGGCTTCTGGATTATTCACAAATTGTTGCTCACTGGCACCTATGGCTATATATTGTTTGAATTATTCATATTTTCTGATGTTAACCAATTGGAAATGTGTAAGTGAATGGGTTCTCAGAATAGCAACTCACTAGTCAGTTTTCTTCATGTTGAGTTTTCCCTTTTGATATTTTTTTTCCTACAAGTTCTATTATTTGTGTTAATAAAATAACCAATGTTTATAGGCTGCTCCAAAACCAAAGCCAAAAGTTGAGGATGGTATTTTCGGAACCTCAGGTGGGATTGGTTTCACAAAGCAAAATGACCTCTTTGTTGGACGTGCTGTCATGCTTGGTTTTGCTGTAAGTCAATTTTCTTCATGTTGAGTTTTTCTCTTTTGATTTTTTTTTTCTACAAGTCATATTAGTTGTGTTAGTAAAATAACATAGCTAAGAAATCCTTTGTTGTGACATGAAAGGGAAACAAAATTGACAATATGGGAAAAAAGTTCTAGCTACGTTGATGGTCTATGTTACTAGACTGAGATTAGTATAGGTAAAAAGAGATCCTATATACTTGACACTAAAATTTCTTTATTATATATTAAAGTTATGCCCCTAGTAAAAAATTTCTTGGTTTCATTACTGGATGCTAGTTAGTGATTTAAGAATCAAATGAAGTTTACAATAAATAAGGACAGATACATAATTTAGTTAAAGTGGATCGATTTAAAATAAAAAGGCAAGTAATAAAACTAAGCAGATGAAGTAAAGTTCATTGGTCTGATAGGCGATAGCTGGTGGGGTTGGCCGACCTTGCCTAATTCCACTTGGCTTCGCCATTGATAATAAGAGCAGTCACCAAAGTTAATTAAACAAAACTTAATATACTTGAATTTTTTTTAAGTGAAGGTGACGTATTATTATAAAAACCGACAATGTGAGCTCTCATGCACTGATGCACAAGAAAGATAGCAAGAATCTAAGAACATGTAAGCATCACATACACTTGCTCGACCACGTCCAAAACTGTCATCACCAAAACACCGTACTAGTTCTCCGTACTTTACAGGACCTGCAAAAACTCGTTTCTCTTATTAATTAAATTGTCTTTATCGTTTTTAATAGTCTCCAAAAGAATTATTAACCTCTGCAAGGATATTAAAGCATTAATTTTGTATGCATATAATAGATCTAAAGAATAATAAAAATATATAACATAATGATCACCGACAACCGCGTCGACGTTGTTATAAAATGGTTGCACTTTCTTCAAGGGTTTTGTAGGTTGAGAAGTAATCACCGAAGTGTTTTTTGTTGATTGGGTTGGGATTGAAGAAATGAAAATGTTGGTTGTGATTCATTGTGTCTTGTTTCTTTTCTTGTTTGCTCAAGTTAACGGTTGGCTCGATGCCCATGCTACGTTCTATGGTGCCAATCAAAGCCCCGCCACTCTTGGTAAGTTATTTCTTTTCAAAATTTATAAATTGTAAAGTAAATGTAGATCTTGTAAAAAATTGGTATTTACTTAAGATATTTACGTTAAATTGCATCGATGACAGTTAAGAAAGTTTTACGTTTTTACTCATTCTTCAAAAAATTGGCTTCATCTGCTAAAAAAAATAAGAGGCTTGACTTTCAGAGAAATTGAGAGAAGTCTTGAGGAATTAAGCAAAAGTTTTTTCTTTCTCGAAAAATGTTACTACTCCTCTTCACTAACACCAACCAAGCAAGTTCTAGAAAAATTAAACAGTTGTAACATTCAGAAACCTATTAGGCCTGTATATTGTATTTTTCCAAAAAAAATCTTTTATTTTTACTTTCTAACTCTAAATTAATGAATTTAATAAATTTAAATACATATGTAATTATTAGGATGGTTCAATGGGAGGCTTCTAAAGAACTATTAGAGATGTAATACTACTAGAATATGCATAAAATAATAAGATTTGGCTTAGTAATAATCCAATTAATATTTGGCTTAGTAATTAATCCAATTAAATATATGCGAACGGCTTGTATAATGTATATGTTTTTTTTTTAATAAAGGCATGAGTATCAGGAATCAGTGATCACAACAGAGACATCTCAACTATATTGACACATTTCCTGAGATTTCTTCATAGTCTGAAGCCCAAATTTATTAATAAGAAAGAAAATAGATAAAGTAAGAGAATACAACTCAAAAGGGCAAGAAACCCAAAAATTGACGGAACACTGTTAAACAGAACAGTATTTCTCTATTATGTTCAAATCATCATAAATAAGAGAACTATAAAAACTAGGATAAGAGGGTCACCACTCAAAGCTCCCAATAGACAGACCATAGTTGGCCAATGCATCTGCCACGCCATTGTACAATTTATATGTTACATGAAAGTCTTATTTTCTTTTTTCATCTTTTATTTTTTGTGAAGAACATGAAAGTGTTAGCCTATGTTTAGTTTAGAAAATATTTTTTTTATTTTTTGTTTTCTATTTTGTTTTTTTTTTTAAATTGAAAACATTTAGAATGTATATTTCCTGATAAAAAATTTTCGACCAAATTTTTATTTTCCATCTCTATTTTCTAGTTTTTCTAAAAAACAATGAAAATTTTCATAAACTAAATAGCCCCTTAATTTTTAGTAAAAGAATTTATGAAAGTCCAATTAAATAGATATGAAAGTCTTTATTGATGTCAACTTTTAAATTGGAGAGAAAGCTCAAAACTTGCAACTATTTCTTAAACTAAGTAAAGGATGAGATCATAATATGTATGAATCCAGGAGCACCAATAATTTTTTCTTTGACCATGACATCAGTAATTAATTATTCTTATGTGTAGGAGGTGCTTGTGGATATGATAATACAATTCGTGCCGGATTCGGAGTGAACACAGCGTCCGTCAGTGGTGCGTTATTTAGAGGTGGAGAGGCATGCGGTGCTTGCTATCAATTAAGGTGCATTTATGGGGCGGATCCCAAGTGTTGCCTCCGCCGCCCCACTGTAACGATAACTGCCACCAACTTCTGCCCTCCGAACAGTAACGGTGGGTGGTGTGATCCTCCACGGCAGCACTTTGATATGTCCATGCCGGCTTTCCTCCGCATTGCTAGACAAGGCAATGAAGGCATTATTCCTGTAGTCTATAGGAGGTAACAAATAACAGACATATGCAACATTCATTTATTTTTTACTACTTATCATTATATGATATATCATTTTGCGAATTATTAAATTCTGTATATGTGCTAACATAAAACTATGTGGACTTTTCTTTAAAAAAAAAATAAATTAAGTGCACATGTTATGCCACATTATTGGTCAGACTAAAATTTCGATCTAGTTACGATTACATTGTTTTTTTAATAATTGTTTGAAATGTAAAACAAAAAAAAATTGAAAATAGTTCAAATTATTAGGAAGTTCAAGCTTGGATTTTTGTGAAACAGAGAAGCGATACTTGCATATTCTTTTAAAAAAAAATTGAAAAAGGAAGAGAATCGTGATCAAGGGCAATTGCCTCCGTATATGACCATGCGAGTCCTTATCCGCTACTTAAATGTTCTGTTTAAGATTTTCTCTGATAAAACTATGAAACTACTAAATAAAATGTTATTTGAATCTAACTTAAGTAATCGAGTGTACACGCTGTGAATTTTTCACCTCTTTTTGCAAGCAAAAACTACTAGCAAATCAATCGTAGAAATTGAATATATCATTGTGTTGATTTCGATTAAACTTCTGTGGAATAGGGTATCATGCAGTAGGAGAGGAGGAGTTCGATTCACATTGAGGGGACAATCAAATTTCAGCTTGATCATGATATCCAACGTTGGCGGCAACGGAGACATAAAGGCAGCTTGGGTTAGAGGGTCAAGGACAAGGTCGTGGGTGGTTATGAAAAGAAATTGGGGCGCAAATTGGCAAAGCAGTGTTGATCTTCGAAGCCAAAGGCTCTCATTTAAGCTTACTTTGGTTGATGGCAAGACTCTGGTGTTTTCCAATGTTGTTCCTTCGACTTGGAGGTTTGGACAGACATTTTCTTCAAGAAACCAGTTCTAGTAAAAGCTTGATCATAGCAACATTACGTTTATTGTCCTGGAACTGAAATTTTTAGGCAGTTCAAGGACATACTATAATTAATTTTTATCATTTGTATTACTTATAAAAAAAATTATTACAAATTGAAATTCAGAAATTAAATTTATAATACTCAACGTGGAATTTATTAGTGAAATGTGATTTCAATTTTTTTGTCAATAATCATTTTTATTGCCAGAAGAGATGTATAAAACTGCACAACCAAGGCCACCTGAAAAACCACAGCCGTATACAATTTTCTGAGTCAAAAAAACACTGTGGGATCATTAATATAACTATTGCAGATCATCAAGAGTATACTTTACACTGTAAGATGTCTTCCCAGTGACTTTGTTTGTATTTGGCCTGGAGTTTTGGAATGAGCAATCATTCTCTCCCTTCTCGATCTGCTCTGCTTTCATGACCCACAAATTAAAGGAACCCAACAACTTTAAACATATATGTATTTTATAAATATTTACTTGTTGATAAAGTACTATTGATAAAAAAAAGTGATTGTGTCCCGTTAAAAAAGAAAATAAACTTATGTTCTGAAAATCTTTGAAAATGCACAATTTGGCAATAGACTCCTAATACGACGAGACAGCTCTATCGATAACCAGTATCTTGGCAGCAGCTACAAAAGCATTTCTTCGTGGCCTCTTACCTGAAAGCTAATTAACAGTTTCATTGACATTGTGGTTCTCAGAGGTGCGGTTGTCATGACCTTCATCTGCAACAGCAATATGATCACCTGCTCTGTCATGATCAGCAGTCCCGGCAACAGCAGAATCGTTCTGCGCATCATCATTCTGAGGACGACGATGATCACCTTCAGGATGAACCCTTTTAGATTCGGTTCTTCCCTGATTACGAGCATCCTTTCCTCCATCAGAGTCATCCTTGAGATAAAAAGCCTTCCATAACTTTGCAATTCGCTTGGAAAAGGGTCCTTCCTGAGGCCAGTTCTCGCGGCAAAACTCATACAAGCAAACAATCAATGCTAAAAATGTATCACCTCCACTTATGATGAAGAGGCCTCCGAAGCTGGACAATCTGAGACTGCCCGAGGATGATGGGGAGGCGCGTTCATTTTTGCAGATGGTGTCCACACTATAGTTCGGATCTATTTGGTCCATCAGAGTTTTATTCTGTGTCACGTTCAAAATTGCTTTCGAAATATGAGAGACTAGTGGAGATCCAATCGGAAATGCCTGCAATGAATTATACAAATTAAAAAGGCCACAAATTAACTAATTAAAGCATAAATTTTGAAGGTTTTTCTTAACCGCACACTTTTAAATTTTAGATAATCCAGCAGGTATAACATTTTTATTATAATTTTGAATATTTATAAGAAAATAAAAAACAGATTCATAGTATCCGGGACAATATCAGGATTTAAAACTACAAAGACATTTTTCTTCTTTTGTTTTTTTTTTTAAAATCTACTGTACTCCTTTTCTTTTTCAATATTGAAAAGGTGATGATAAAATGGCCTGTTGAAAATTGATTCAAAATTGGAAGAATTTGTTGAAGATTATAAAAATAAAATTGATATAGTTGAGTATTTTTAATACTATTTAGTTACTTATAAACCTACAAATAGGTTGTTTCATTACTGAAATTTTATGTCGTGTGGCATAATTAAGAAAAAAAAACTATCCCATAACAAAGTAAATTGAAGATAAAATTAATCTCTAGTTCGGAGTGATGAATGACTTGATCATTAATATTTCATCATGTCGGAAATTTTCTTGCCAGTCATTATATGGTCGATTGATCATTGTTCTTTTCAGTCCAACAACAAATATGCTGAGAAATTTAATAGTATGTTTAATTGAGAAAAGAATTTTTTGTTTCTGTTTTTATTTTGTTTATATTTTTTAAAAACTGAAAAAAATTTATTTCTATCAATTGTCTTAGCATTTCTTGAGTATTATTAGCATAATTCTTCTCCACTTACAATAAACATGGCCAAAAACAGTTGCAGTGTGTTGGGATGAGTTGTGACATGGTTTATGATAATAAGTCAGACTATGTTATGTCCAGTTAAAAACAAGAGTCAAAAGGATTGTATTTGTATGGTATGCTTAAGAGTGTTTTAAAATTCATACCAAATAATTACAACTTTATTTGGGAGGATAGTGTTTATAGATCTTATAAAAAGAAACGTCATGTCTATACTTTTTTACTATTCATTTATCACCAATTATTAAAGAACTTACAGAATATGCTACATACTTTACTCTTCCAAAGAAGCACTAAGAGTATCTCTAATGCTCTCTTTAAATCTAAAATATTTTTTATTATAAAGACTTATTCTTAAAAATTCAACTTCAATGCACTCTTTATTTTACTTTTTAACTCTAGTGCACTCTTTATTTTATTTTTTATCTCTAAATATGACATAAAGAATGTGCTTGACTATCTATTTTTAGAGAGTCAAATTAACTTTTTATTTTTTTTATCAGTGAAGTTACAGTTCTCATTTATTTTATTTTTATTTCTTTATTTTGTGTTATTTAATCATCATACTCTCTTCAGTAGTCTTTTTCTATGAATTGTTTATACATTTATGTTTTGTGAAATTTAACAAAATAAAGAGTACAGTTAAAGAGTACTATTGAAGAAAATTTTTATTTTGACTCTATAAAATCAAAATTACTCTTTATTTTTATCAAAATTACTCTAAAAAAATAAATTGTACCATTGAAAATGCTCTAAAGCAACAAATGAAGCTACAATTGATTAATAAGATGGAGAAACTAGAGAAATACTTACGAAGCCAAATCCATCTGTTTTATATGTTGGCCCGACTATTTGGAATTTACCCTCAGAGCAATACTTGGGATCGGCCGTGAATATTCTGAGATAGGGAAGCTCATCAAAGATAGCAATAACACAGACATTATGTGGTCCTTTGAGCAGTGCATCATGATACTCCTCCGGACTAGTGTAACTCTTCAACATGTTCTTCTTGAATTTTAGGTTGTTTATGAGGAAATCTTTCAGAAAAGACTCGGATTGGTATCCCACATAGTAACCATTTCTGTGGATTTCTTCCACATCCACAACTGTTGGCTGCAACTTCTTGACTGTCAACATTGAGGCTAAATTTGCGGTGTAACTTTGTGCTATTACAAATAACACAATTGACCATATGATAATTATCCATCTTGTCAACTTTTTCACCTCCCCTTCCGCTACAATTATATCATATAATGCAAAAATCCATGACTTTCAAATTTGAATATTGATACTGTAATATGCAATTGTTAACGTTCTAGGTTGAGTAGGGAATAGCAGAAAAAGATTACAAATACTCCCTCAAGCATGCTTGCTTTTTCATAAGAATTACGAAAATTATATTGACGAGTTCACAAGAAACATAATAAAATGCTATAATAATATTAATTTAAAAAAACAGAATTCTTTAATTAAAAACAAACAAAAAAGAAAAACATGCTTATCATTTTAGCATAGAGTAAACAGTTACAATATAAGAATAGTATAAAATAGGAAATTAACATGTCTTCTCAAAATTTTTATTACCAGAGACATATCTTGCTGTGTTTGTTTTTAGGATATAAAAAATGCTACCAACATATTTTAATAATTCATAGTAATTCAATATATTAAAATTATAAATAACCCATGACAAATTTTAATAATTAGAAAAATATGAGAGAATACAAAAAAGAAAATGCACATAGCATTTCTTAAAAAATAATACATATTCAACATATTTTAGTTTCAAAACATATGTCACTTTTTTATTTTTTTATGTAATCTATTAAATTTAAAATCACTATTAATCGAGCAAAAAGTGAAAAAAAAGGTGTATATTTTTAATCAACTAAACATACATTAAATTGTACTCGAAATTGATATATTCAATGAGAAGATTAATACTCTGACCAACATGAGTGATAATCAGGATTCGTGCAAAAAAAAAGAGAGAGAGAGAGAAGAGAAGAGTGATAAACAGGAGACTGGAAAGAGAAACGTACCAGGCTGAAAAGATAGTGCTGAGGTGCAGAGCGAAAATACTTCGGCAGGTAGTTTACTCGGAGATCCCTTGAACACTGGAATTTGACGATGTTCCAGCACGGAAACGACAAGACCTGTGTAGATGAAACCGAGGGCAGTCACAAGCCAAAGATCCCAATGTAGCGGCCATAAGAAGATCCACATACTATCCCTTTCGTCAGGTTTTGCCAGAACTAGCATTGAAACGCCTGATTCTGTGTAAGGTAGCGTAAAATCCACAAATTCTGTTCGATAGTCCATTATTGTTGTATCACCCACCACAGCATCAATTTTCTGCAAAAAAAAACTCTCATGAAATATGTATATAACCCTGGGAAAAAAAAACATGTACCATCTAAGCCAGAACTATTAGGGAATGTGGTTAAATCAGATTTTGCACTTCGCTTATAGGTTAAGCTTATAAGTGGATTAGTTTCTGATATGGTTTATAAAAAAATCCACTCAAGCCGCTTAGCATTCGGCATTCCTATGTATCCCAGATATGTTATTTCAAGCCAAAAATACAGGGAATGCCAACTAACCTTGTGCATGATTTGCTTAAGAAGATCATCGTATGTTCCATTGATTTTTCCTTTATTACTCATGACAAATGGAAGGAACTTGAAAGGGAGGGGAAACGGCAATTTCCTGACAGCAGCTTCGAAGATTTTCAAAGAGATACCTGACACCTTTTGGCAGCCATCAGGATCACAGTTCATACTGACAAATATGCTAAAAGAACCATCTCTCCTTGGAACCCCAATTCTCAGCTTAGGCGGTCGATAAAATGCATTTCCCGGCCAAATTGGTTTCTTGAGCTTGCATTCGGAAGCTTTGTTGTCATTGATAGTGCCCAAATTCTGTGAAAGTCCTCCTTTTGTGGTCCAATATCCGATAACTTTCTCCCTTTTTTCATCCATATTGAATATTTCAAATGTTGAAGGTACCGCCTCTCCATTTTCCAGATAAAAGTCTCCAATAAGGCCACGAAAACTTGTGTTTTTAATTGATTTGAGGATTGTTGGTCCTGTTTCAGAGACTCGGATTCCAAATTCTGTGAAATTTTTGCTGGCATTCTGCTTCGAGCTTCTAAAATGAACAATGCGAGCTGCTTTTTCCACGGCCAGTGCCAGGGCGGAAGTGGTATCGTATGCCCATATACCGAAGAGGCTTACCTGCACCTCATTGTTCAATCTTGACGCTAAAGTTTTTATTTCGTTTTCAGAATTGCTGACGTAAGGTCTCAGACCCACTACACCAGTCATTGCGTCCATAACATCAGGACTTACAGGATCCAGCAATGAGGAATACCCGTCTGTGACAATCCAAGCATACCCTTCCCTCATCATTTTCACTTCCTCAGCAACCTTGAAAAACTTGGGTCCAGTGGAGGCTGCCATATGTACAAGAAAGACATGCAAGTTTGTTGTCTTCAAGTTTTTAAGCAGCTTCCGGATCACGTCATCGCTTCCGGTATCGTTTGACGAACTGAAATGAATGCTACTTCTGTTACTTACTTTAATTCTAGCCTCCTGCAAAGCATCCATCAAATATGTCAACAAATCATTGCCATAGTCCGTGTCCTCGTAAATGAGACCAATTTCTTGCCACCCATAATTTTTTACAAGTGCTACAATGGCTTGCACTTGAGAGGAGTCCTTTTGGGCTGTCCGTACGAAGTATTGGCTTTCTGTTGGAAAAAGAGATGGACTTGTTGCTGAGAAAGAAATTATTGGAATCTGAGCTTTTTCTCCAAGTTCTATCACAAATTTGGCTTGTGATGAATATTGAGGCCCTATGATAACATGCACTTCCTCATTTTTCATCAAGTCCAGGGCTGTGTTTATAAAATGTATCCCGTTAATAAGATGAAATTATGACAATTTATAACTTACATAACAAAAACAAATAAACACATACAATGCATGAGATAAGACTACCTATTTAGGATTATTAGTAAAATTAAATAGTGGTGATGTGACAATTCTTTAGCTAATTTTGCATAATTATGAACAGATATTGTTGATGTTAAGAAATTAGTGATGAGTCAAAATCAAAGTGACCTCAGCAAAATATATAAAATATTACATTACTAGTAAAATTTGTCGATGTAATTATACTGTATAATTATACTTAGAGTAAATCAATCAAAATAACCTAAGCAAATGCTCTTATATCAGTGCATGTACTTCCACATTATTTTCTTAATATCAGCAAATTGTGCAAATGCATTAAGCAAAAAGAATCAAATATTTTTTAAATAAATTTTATAATTTCTTGATTTTCCTTTTCCAAAAATAAGAAAAAGAATGTTAGTAAGATTATGTAATTAATTTCACTAAACTGGTAAAAACAAAAAGAAAATGAGACAGAAAAACCCAATTACTTTTTTAACACAGTTCCATTGAGTGCCCGACAAAGACGGCTGCTCCCGTTGATTCCGACATCCCAAACCCTCCCCGAACCCACCCTAAAGTCCTAACCAACCGGATCTCCACTCATCAGTGAAAAGCCATCAATCATTTTGGAAACAACTTTTGAGGTGTTCGGCTTTATTAGATCATTAGATGTTGTTACTACCTTGTATGGACTCGTAATTATGTCATTTTTTATGCCA
>CAODLS010448367.1:0-10703 GCA_948243855.1 Flueggea neowawraea | reverse complement strand
TAAATATAGGTTTATAATATCTACCAACAGAATAATATTCTAAATAAAGGTAAATCAAATACAAAACAACTAAAATTACAAAATTCACTAAAAAATTATAATTCTCAACATAAAATATTAAGCAATATTTTTTAATAAATTTCATTCTCTATAAACATAACTATCATTTTTAATAATCTTCATACATAAACATACAATATATATATATAATATTTTATAAAAGAAATTTTGTAGTTAAGGTTTGTAAGCGGGTCGTTGTTGGAATTCATGACTAAATTTATGAAAATTTATGACATTCATAAACATACATGGCAGGAAAAATAACAAAAATTTAAATCTAGAATTCCATCAAGGATCCATGCATATTGACATAAACGATTAATGTTAGCAATTTTACCTTAAAATTTGCTCTAAACAAACCAATCACATTGGGCTAATTGGGCTATATCATGCACAATGCATTTTGAATCATCATTCAAATAATATAATCAGATTATATACACATACAAACATCATTCAAGTAATCAAAAATCTACATTGATTAAACGTTGGATGTGTAAAGTAATTTTGCAAGCCAGTTGCCATGGAGGTTTGTAATTCCCATTGCTCATGAAACGAGGTGTTAATTTTTAAACCCATATCTGTATTAATCTCATTAATACTTGAATTTCATAATCAAATTATAATTCAGTTCATTATTTGTAATCTCATTACAAACCACTCATACAAAACCATAGACGTCTTTCTAGATGATTCTTAACAATCTTTGCACATTAACCATGCATATTCGACCATCATAAATAAAATTCTCAATTTTATCTTTCTAAATTAAGGCCTAATAAATCACCATTAATTCAACAGCAATATAATAGAATACAAATAAGGCAGAATAAATGAAACGAACAATACAATTATATCACATATAAAAGAATCGTCTATGTCGATAATGCAAGTAGTTCTGATACCACTGTTGGAATTAATGACTAAATTTATGAAAATTTATGACATTCATAAACATACATGACAGCGGAAATAAAAAAAATTTAAACCTAGAATTCTACCAAGGATCCATGCATATCGACATACACGATTAGGGTTAGCAATTTTACCTTAAATTTTCCTCCAAATATTCGGCTAATGGAAAATTTGTGTAGCTTTTAGTAATGGAAATCCAAATCTCCTTTTCCTCACGTTGCCTTTGTGTGAACGTGTCTAGAGGTATCTATAAGAACGAACTTGCTGGAATCGGCGACGTGTACTAGCACTAAGAATCACTATTCAAGACTCACAAATTTTCTCTCTTTTTATGTGAAAAATTCGGCCAGCCCTCTAAAAGCCTTTAAAAATTTTGCCACACCATGACACACATATATACAAAGGTGTATTGAAACCCTAGTTAAGGTGTGCTAGGTTTCTATACATTTGTCCTACAAGTATAAGGATTACTTAGTCATATTAAGACTTTTATTTATTTATTTAATAACTAAATAAAATAAATAATCCTTATTTAATATGTATGTGCCAAAATTCCTAAGCCCAAAAAGGCTAAGATTTATTTTTCCTTGTCATACAAGTATCAAGACTCCTTATTGATTAAGTATTTAATCAACTTAATTAAATAAGACTTAATCAACCTTTGACCTGGTCATACATTGCATGTGCCAAATTTCTGATTGGATTTTAATATCATTGGGCTTTTAATTATGTGATACATTATTATTAAATAAATTACTCCTTTATTAAAACATATGGGCCGAATTATTATGTCACACATACTAATAAACCTAAACATATTTAAGTTAATAATAAGTAATTTATATTAAAAACTCATTACATTAATGGATAATATCTTATATTATATTTATTATATAAATCATAAAACCCTAAATTAATTAATGAGTAATCAAATTAATCATCTCAATAATTTAATTAATATGAGAGAAAATATTTGTGAACCAATTCAATTCGTTCTTGTGTGTGACCCAATAGACCCACTCAAAGATGGTGATGGGCTTTGTCCCAAAACTTGGGCTCAAAGTCCATAAACAGTATCTAGTAATACATTATGACAACCCAAAATCAAGTGGATGTCGGAGATCCGAGTTTACATTTCACAGTTTGATATTTAGTTCTTTTGTTTCGCGATATCTAAATTAAGCATAAGGCATAGATACATGTCAACTTTATATGCTTAATAAGTTTCTTGATCCTAAGTAGATTGATATAACAAATGACATTGATAAACCCTTTTATCAATTCATTGGAGTATGCATACATTCCATCAATTATACTCATCAAGTGGGCTAAAGACATCACGCTTCATAAGAGGAACAAATTCATCACTCTCATTATCACTCCTCTACATGATTCATGACATATCTAATAATAGCCTTTATAATTACTCTATTACGGATAACATTTGACTAAGTTAAAACATGTGATCTATCATGTAAGAGTCGATAGTGAGTTTTAGTCAGTAGACTCAAATATCACAATTGCATGAAAGCTACTTGTGACATTGATCCATGAAATGTTTTCATAGTGGACCAGTCCAATGCATATTTCCTAACATGTATCTATGTTCTAAGTGATGTCTTCATATCTATAATGAGTAATACGTGATTATCCACTTAGAAACATACTAATCTTAATTCATTATCATTTCCATGATAATAATCGATTAAAGACATTTAGAATAGTATTCTTTTAACCTTAGGGTTTTACTATCAAGTCATGTACTTGATGGCATAAGGAAGAATGAACTATTCATGGAGCTTTTATTAACATAAAACATATTATAATATTTCAATAATATGAAATGAGATACCTCTTTATTAAATGAAAAGTCAAATGACAATGTCCATATATAATTGGACTTGAGCACCAAAACTAACAGTCGTGTCGTAAGAGGGTTAACCCGGTTAGGTTAAGTGGGTTAAACAGGTTGAACCCGTTTAAGCTCATTTTTTCGTGTCATAAACGGGTCAACCCGTTTATGACCCGAACCTGTTTATGACAAACCCAAACCCGTTTAACTTTGTATCAAGTCGTGTCATTTAAATGGGTCATGTCAAAAATTGTTAGCTCTACTACTCCACCAATTTCTCCAAGAGACTCGCCCAACATAATCAATTACATGATTTTTACGACTACTGACTGCTCAACTTTACAAAGATAGACTATTTTTGACCTATACCCATCCTCACCAAGGCCTAAAAACCGTGGGCTTCATGGATTGAACCCGACCAATGGGCTCGGGCCAATTTTCTAGTGTAAGCAGGAACATAATTGACATTCAACCCACCATCAACCCCACTATAAGAAACAACCTTTAAACATCATCCACCATTGCTTACCCCACTGAAGTTTTCATAAAATCAAAACAAAATTGAAAATAAGAATAAATAAGAGAATTAGACTAAGAGAGTGTAGAAAGAGAAGAAAGGAATATAAAGGAATGAGAGATTGAGAAAATAACAAGGCAATCACATGATATAAGAGAGATCGAGCACAATGAAAAGAGAGAGGGAGGGAGGGGCAGAGAGTGATCAAGACAATTGCAAAGCGAGGAAGGAATAGAAAGAAGGAAAAAGGGGAAATGTGGGACTAATGGCTCAATTTGAATTAGATGTAGGAAGCTGATGGGGTTTGGGTGAGGAGTGGAAAAAAGGAGGCAACAATGAAGAATAGGATGTGAGTAGAGATGATAAGAGGAGCAGTGCAAAGGGATGTTAGTTTTCGGTTTAGTATAACATATATATATTCAAGAAATTTCATATTTTTATTTTGTCCATCAATATCTTTTTTACGAGAGAGACTAACGACTAGAGTTTTTAAACAATGAAAATGTTTTGTAGGTGTTTACACCCGATATTTTTGGCTTGGACTAGAGATGTATTAAGCTCAAAATGTAGAGTAGGGTGATGTATTTGGAAACCATAGGCCCAGTGGCATGGAAGAGGCTAAGTTCCATACGTGGAGTTTTTAACGATTGCATATAATTGAAAGAAACACAAAAACAAGACTTTGAGGTTAATGACAATTCTTGAGAAATGTGGCTATCAAGGATGATTAAGAGAGAGGATAAGATCTATTAAGAAAGGTAGATCTTATCAAGAGAACTAATAAAAGACAAAGAGACTCTATCCAGATGAGGGTAAAGTTGCAATAGAAGTTGGAATGAGAAGCGTTGTCATTCACCATTCAAAGGAAACAATCATAATTTGATCAATCCCATGTTAACATGTTCTTAGTTTAGCCCCAAGTTAGCTAGCTTGTTCTCATTCATTCTTTTCAGTTTCAACATTTGTTAAACATTCAATTTTCTTTATTGCAATAGAAATTAGCCATTTTCCTTTCACTTTGTCGACTTTTTGTTTTAAATTCTACAACAAGGTTTTCTATCTTTGCGTCACAAATTTATAAGAAGAACTCGATCTTTTCAGTTGATTTGAAGTCAAGGTCAGCTCTATTATGGTTTGGAGATTGCTCAACTCTCCTTGCACACCGAAACTTTGCATTGTTGTTAGTAAAATTCTTCACTTACAAAATTTGGTAGAAATAATTTTGGCACACCCATTTAGACAAATTGTTTCATGTTCTGAGTAATTCTACAAGACATTAGGGAACAATGATGAGTTAGGAGAGGAGAACAACCCTTGAGAGTCTCTCTGGCTTTTAAGACAAATTGTTGCTCAGAATTTGAAGCCAATGTAGAGATTAGTGTGAATTTCACCTACCATTGCAAATAAGGGAGGAAGAGTCTATTTACAATGAGGATGTATTGTCTGTGAGCGTTTTTTTTTTTGCATGAATTTCCATTGGTTGTGGCAATTGACCTTTATTTAATAATGAGTCTTTTGGCATTTCAGTTTAGTGAGTTTGAATCCAAGAAATTTCTCATTATAGATTAATATGTACTTTTAATTAGTAAACATTTAAAATATGAAAATTATATTTTTTTTATATTTTAAAAAGCCAAAAATTGAACAAAAGATTTTGTGAGATTAAAAAAGAGATATTTTTGGGAAATCCAACAACTATCACGAAAAAAATGAATGTAGCAATATTGACAAACAATATCATTCCAATATAGAATTTGGGAATTACCAAAAATTTTGAATTATTATTATTATTATTATTTTGAGTAAATTACTATTATGTACTGTTAACAATAGGGATGGCAATTGGTACTTTATCTAATAAATAGTGTCCATATTTATACTTAATCAACGTACGTATTACCTACTTTGGTTTGGTATGGTATATCTAAAGATATTATCAGTATTTTATTGTGTAAATAATGGTAGAAGAAAATTTTATAAGTGTATTATGTTTATATATGGTTTGAATTAATGTATCTCAATCACTTTAATGATATCACTTTGATCTTTGAAGAAAGATTTGTCATTGACACATACCACTATTTTTAATTTTAATTGAATGAATTTATATAACGAACAAATAGACATCCTATAAGGAAGAGTATAACTTACAAGTAGGATAAATGTAACAATTTTTGTTACTCGTATAAGTGTGAATAAATAACAGTTATAAAATATAAACTATGAGAACAAATAAGATATTATTAATATATCATACCCATTAACCCTATCATTACGTACCCTATCATTGTCACCTCTGATTAGCAACTGAAAATACTTTCATGGTAAAAAAGAAATAACTGAAAAAAAGGGCATGTTTGTTTGTTTCTACTAGATCTTGTGTATTTCATTGTTTTCCACTATTTGCAGATTCAAGAAGGGTAATAAATGATCTCTGTTTGTCCATACGAACTGCTCTAATGGTAAGGTCATAAGGCTATTCGTAACTCACGGTCACTGGAGTCGTTTTACGGGACGTCTGTTAAGTATTTTTATTGTTATTTTATTAAAATTCTCAGTTCTTAGTCCCTCAACTTTTTCATCCGTAACACATGAACTACTTTAAGAGTCATACGGGATGCCTACTTAGATTTTCACTAAACACAATTTTATTTTAATTCTCATTAAAGTAAATCTGACCATTGGATCGTTTTGATCCAACGGTCAAATTTTGATTTAAAAACAAAGATTAATATTGACATTGCACTTGACACATGTAACTCACCCTTCTGCAGGACGACGAACTATGACATGGGAACATAATAATACGTCCACATGTCAATGGTTAGGATCTCAAAACAGGATTCTAGCCGCGTTATCCACGGCCTAAAAACCCTTTGATACCTTTTCAAGACCAAATTTCCTAAACTACCCCAAAGTGTTACTGACAAATGATGTTTTCCACTACTTGGCCACCACACAAAAACATGAGAGCATCCTCAAACAATATTTAATTTGTTGGGAAGTGTATTTCATTCGTAAAACAAGATAAAAATTCAATATTTTAAAAAAATTGCTATTATTAATCAAACAAAAAGATAATCCTTTCGTCCCATTTTTATCATCTGTTTTTCCATTTTGGAATGTTCCAAAATATAGTTTGTTTTCTGTTTTTAAATGTTAACATTTGAATAAATTATCTAAAATATCTTTAAACAATTAACAAATATTTAGAAAAAGCCTTTACAGGGCAAAACTAAAAATGCAATTATATTTCAATCTCTAATAATTTAATATAATTTATTTATGTAATCTATCAACTCAAATAATCTCAAATAATCACTCAGTATTTTTTAAAAAAGAAATAACTAAAACAACCGGAAAAGTCTAAATTGGATTCAAAACATTCGCAAGAATCTTGGTTGTTTTCTTTTTCTCCCTTTTTTTTTTGTTCTTTTGGCGTCCATCACATTGCAAACTTGTGGTGATGAGTTCTTTTATTTGTTTTAATGTAGTGGTGGTAATAGTTCAACAGAAACATGAATAGAGAGAGCTGGGCAGATGTAGGACAACTACAATCTAAATATCCACAAACGTGGCACCATATGACTGGACCTCCATTAGATTTTTATTTATCTTCCCCTTTATTTTTTTATTAGAAACGAACTTCAAAAACAAAACTGCGTCGTACCTCAAGATTCTTTTTTTATTTAGACAAAAGAAAACGTCGAAGCTCTTTTTTTTTTGTTTTCTCTTTCTATTTAATTTGATAATCGTAGCAGCTTCTAGAAGTATTAGACATGCGTGCAAAGCCAGCCACTATTTCCTTCTTGGGAAAAACATGATTTTATTGTCGGGTGTAAATTAAACTAGCTCTAAATGTAGAGGAAATTACCTAAAACTTTCGAATTTGCCAATGCACTATGTCTCCGAAACTATTTTCACAAAAACCACTTTGTGAAAGTATTTGCAAAGATAACACCCCATTTTCTAGATATTTCTCTCCTCTTTCTCTCACAAAAAACCCTCTCTCCTCCTCCTTCTTTTCCTCCTCCTCTTCTTCTTCTTCTTCCACGCCTCCACATCATCTACTCTCTGTGGAGAAGTGACTTGGGGTAGAGATTAATATGGTGGCAGAGGATGATGGTGATATGATTGGAATTTCGGTCAAGATTTGATCTACTACAGAATAACTTGTTCGGTTCCTCAACTTGTGCAAAATGATTAGGTTAGATTGATTAATTTTGGTTTATTTGTTAATTTTAAAACAAATAAAATTATCAAAAAAAATTGGGATAATTACACAAAAATAACAAATTGTTTTCAATATTACAAATACGAAAATGAGTACAAAACGATAACAAATAAGAAGATAAACTGGTTTCTTTAAAAGTTTGAGCACGTGCTAGAAAAGTTTGACCAGGCACATTGAGAACAAAACGAGTACAAATTGAGTACAAAACGAGTAGAAATCGAGCATAAAACGAGTACATACCCAGCACAAATTAAGTAAAAATTTAATACAATGCCAACAAAACGCATGCAAATCAAGTACAAAAAAGGAGTGCAAATCAAGTACAATTCTAACAAATACATACAAAATGAGTACACAAAATGAGTAGAAGACAAAAAAATATTATAAGTATAAATTAAGTAAAAGACAAAATAATTTAAAAAACTATTTTTTATTATTCGGTAAATTATGAGTACATCACTAGCAATGCTTATAAAAATGAATATAAAAATGAGTACAAGGCAAAAAAGTCAAAAAATTATTTTTGATTTGTTATGTTATTTGGTATAATTACGAGTACAAGACAAGCACAACACCAACAAAGTGATTACAGAACATGTACAAAAAAGAGTAAAATCCAAAAAAAAATCAAAACATTTGTAATTGGTTTCATTTAAATTCAATATTTAGAACTTTTTGTAATTTGTAATAAAAAATAAGTTGAAATTATAAATTTAGGTACTATTTTATGATTTTACAAACTAAAAAGGGACTAAAGTGTATTTTTTTCATATTTGGGGCTACAACTAGGGTTTTGAAACCTTAAGCACCACCTTCTATCATCAGGTCACCAACTTCCTTGACCTTCCAACACTGGGCAGGTGTCAGCCCCTATATATGGTCTTACGACTTTCAAGAGACCTGTATTTTTGGTAAATAGTACCCCTGGCCTGGGCGAAAGCACTCTGCCGAGCCGAGACTGATGCTGAAAGACAAAAGCTAGGGGTAGAGGACTGATGTATACCATGCAACTGAATTTACATATATTAATGTCCATCTCTTACAAAAAAAAGCCATTTATGGATATTATTAGGAAGTTTGTGCAGATATAGTAGAGTTGAAATAGTGCACCAACAAGTCTTCATCGACGCTATTTTTTAACTAGAAGACCGAAAGCTAACTACTGAGACTTTCGGTTAGCCATATGGTGGTGAACTCGTTCCCGAGCCCCTTTCTGCCGCCGCCCTTTCCGTCGCTACCTCTTTCTCGATCTTTCTCTCCCAGTCGCTCTCTTGATTTCGCTCTTTATCGACATCATAGGCTGCGTCGATCTCCTCCGCTCTCGCTCTATCGCGTCGTCGACGTCATAGGTGACGCCAGTCTCCTTCACTCTCGCTCTTTCACTCATTCTGCATCGCTACCATTCTCTTCTTCTCTCTTTAACTTACGTCAAGGTCCCGTCTCTTCCAGAACCTTGTCGCAACAGCCAAAATTGTGTAGCGATGGTGGAGAACAATCTAGTTGTTGCGACGGTGGATATTATAATTTCAAATGGTGACGAAAGATAGAGAGGAATGAGAGAGGAAGGGGGAGAAGGAGAGAGGAAGAGAGGGGAGGAAAAGAGGACGGGCTAGCGGACTAGGACACAGTAACGTGTCTCGGTCCATTAGGCTAGGAACAGTAGCCCCGTTCCTAGCTCGGTTACGGAGAGCCTAATAATTGCAGCTTCGTACATAACTTTGGAACGATCCATTTGCCCCCATACTTGTGTAAAATGATAATAATAAGAATGTGAAATATGATTTGACACATCATGCGTAATTCACTAAAAATGTCATGCGAGAGAATTCTCAACCACGCCGATGTGTTCATATTTAATAACCCAATTCAGTGCTTAAAATAAAAAGTTTCGAGACTCAAATATTTCTTAAGTCTATTTGATGTGGCACATCACATTAAGAGATTGCAAAGTTTACAATATCCATTACTGATAGATTTTTGTAATGGTGTATTTTTGTTTTTAGCCTTCAACCCAATACGAGGACACTCTTAACTCACGCACCCGTATACCATACGGTTCGAACTCAAAACTCAGTGTCAATTAGGGGATGCCCTTACCACTTAGACTACCGAACCGGTGATGATTTTTGTAATGGTGTCTAATCCACCACGGAAAGATATTCTGAATATTTGAAAAATATTCCAAAGTGAAAAAGAAAAGAAAAGAAAAGATTGCCTCATCAATGGACAAAGGATATTGATGAACACATATTCATACGTATTTATGTGCATCAATTTATATTGTTTTGAATATGAATTGAATGTTTGTCATTAGTTTTGGTACTTTTATGCTTTATATTATTTGTTTTAGGTTAATTGACGATGTCTTGACGAAAAAAATGATAACAAGTCGAAACGGGGCTTGAATGATGATATTTGAGGCATTGGGAGTGAGACACGCCTTGGAATGATGAAACACGCCCGTGGGAAGCTTGAGGAAGCAAATCCGTGCAACACTGGACATCCACAGACATAATTTGGAGGTCAACGGCCGTGGGAGAGACCGTGTAACCCACTGGAACTTGAAAACTGAGGTACACAGATAAGAACTTGAACACACGGTCAGAGGAGCCCATCACACGGACAAGAAGCCGTGTCCGTGTATTTACCCAGTCATTGATCATGCAAGACACGGACAAAAACTAAACACACGGACAAATGGGCATATTACACGGACAGAAACTGTGTTCGTGTGCTTTGCACAAGTGCCGAATTGAAGGGATTTTGCATGCACACGGACGGGACAGCTTGGGCACGGCCGTGCCCGTGTCTTATTCCAGACGCCCTAAATCGCCTATTTAAGTGGGTTTCGACATTCATTCGAGGGAGAGCCGACTTGGAGACAGAAAGATACATCTTTAGAGGCCAAAGAACGTGGGAACAAAGGAGCCGACTTGGAGACACAAATACACAACTTTAGAGGCCAAAGAACGTGGGAACAAATGAGAACATCATTGGGCATCAAGAACAAAGTGATTTCGCGAAGAATTGGAGGATTCAATCATGGGTTTTCCTTCTCTCTCTAGATTTCTCTTTGTTTTTGTTGTATATCTCTCTTTAGTTATGAACTAATTATTTTGTGTACC
>CAODLS010448364.1:0-12104 GCA_948243855.1 Flueggea neowawraea | reverse complement strand
AACTCCAGCTAAAATTACGCAGTAATCTAACATTTAAATGAATTTTTCCATACTAGTGAACGGAAATCAAGAAAAATAAGAGTAAAATACTATAAAATAATAGCACGGTAATAATTTGATTTAAAACTGATAAATTTATTTTTTAGTGACAATAAAAAAATTCCCCACAACTATTAAAGCATAGTTGGTTACCAATAAGTTGATGACTCATGGTTAACATACTAGCGGTAGGAGAATTAAATGATAAAAGGTTAGCTATTCAAATTCAAAAAAAAAAGTATTTGTTGAGAACAGAAAAACTATTAATACTTTAATTTTTAAGATGAATAACCATTTTTTATAAAAGAAAAATAAATAAAATATGGTTGGTTCAATGGTAAATATTATGGCATAAGTAAAAATTGCTTATCAAAAAATAAAAATACTTAAGCAATATGTACATGTCGTAATTTAATAAAAAAATATTTATTTACTATTCGTAATAATTAACCTAAAATTTTTTCTTTGTGAAATGAAAAGACAAAAAGAGCACAATTTTTTTAAACTTAAAAATAACAAGAAAGTTACCTACTTTATCCAACTCGTTCGGGTTCGAGTTCCAAGCAACCCATTTCAAATATCCCATGTAATAGGTGTATAAATTTAAATTTTATTTTTTTACATCACTTCAACTTCATTCATTCAAAAAGATTCTGTTAAATTTAGATGGATAAGATCATAAAAATACACCGAAAGAAGAGAAAATTAGAATTAAAAGAAAAAAGACGCAATGGGATAATCAGATGATGTTAGAAATTCTTCCACTAGTCCCGCCGTGCAAATGATATACAAATGAAATAAGCAAGTCAAACTTGATCTCTAGCTATAATTTATGTATTGAATATTATGTAAACAATTTTGGAAATCAAAATATTACGGCTCTAAGCTCTTTGGTTCTAAAGTCATATTAAACTAACTATAAATGGTTACAAAACTAACTCAACCTAATTGAAACTTGTCTCAATAAAAATCACTAAGATGTGATGGTCTAGTGTGATGATGATACAAGCAAATTGTCGGGTATGCGGCGGATTTAACTGAAATGGCTCAACTTTGTTGAAATTCATGTAGTCTTACTTAACTAACTTAACTAATCCTCTCAACCATATTTTTCCAAGTCATCCGGCCTACCATTTTATTCTCTATTTGGTTTAGGATTCTTTTTCAGATGACTCAACCCTCCCCATTAATAACGGTGTCAAAATTTGGTCAATGTAAAGTCGACTTTAAAATAAAGAGTTGAGAGATAAAACAAAATAAATGGGGTCGACCGAATACCTTATGTTGTTGGATAACCGTCTGAACCCACCTAGCTCCGCTAGTGCTCCCGATATGATTCAAAACATACCATACATCATATTTAACGAAATAATAGTAATTAATTTAATTTTTGTTACACAATATAAATCTTATATTTATCAATCTGTAATCTAATTTTGATATATGCTAGATTCAATTTACGAAAACAAACAACCATTAAGTACATGCAACAATTCTATTTTGTTTTTTGAAGTTAAAATATATTATTTATTACCATTATTCCTTAGCCTAAAAAAATGTCATTTACTTATTATGTTAATCTTAAGAATTGTAAATAAGCACATCACAATGACTATAGCACCAAGAGCTCTAAGGTATGGTCTTTTTAGTTCTAAAAAGGTCCTTTGTTTTGGTTTCTCACCCACAATGATGGGCAATTAAAGAAATTAGAACACTACAAGTAATTTCAGCAAGCAAGTCTTCCTTGTGTTGCGCATTTTGTCATATTGAATGTAATTTTTGCTTTTTTTATAAGTAAATATATATTTTTCCTTCCAATATTTATAATTTCTGTTCTTTAATTATTGCATATTAGGTTCTAGCGACTGAAATTGATAATGCAAAAGTCTAGTTTGATTATGTCGCTTGGAATGGCAATCAATCCAAGTCACAGAATGGCATACATTGGCACCTCTCCATCTCTCTGCTTAGTTTCCAAACACCAATTTTTGCACCAAGTCTAGTATGCTATACCCATTTAAATTCTTAAGGTGAAAATATAGAGGATTTAGAATTTTCACTTACTTATAAATGATTTCGGATTTGTCTAACTTTAACTTAAAAGACATGTTATAAGAACCTACATATTGCTACGCACTTATAAATACAATTATAAATGACTTACAGCTTTTTTTCTTGTAAAATTTAAAACTCTTAACTAAGTTTGCGCCAAACCACCAAAACAGCTTCAGCTCATGGAGTTAATGAACTTTACTCCTTTTTTTCTAATAATTTACATCGGCCAATTTTTTATCATTTGAATTTGTATGGAATAGTGTTGGCAACCGATTCAGGGGACTTGGTTAAAAGATATTAATTTAATTGATCTTTTTAACTTAATTTGTATATGAAGTCAATCATATAAGTATCATGTCAAGAATTTTTTTTATCAAAATGTCAAGTATTACAAGCGAGTTAGAATTGTGGATCAATACCAGATATATATAGTCAATGACTCAATAAAAGTTAACTAATGACAAATATTGTGAAGTAGAATTGAACTTGCTAAGGAATTATACCTAACGCAGACATGTTATAATTAAATGTTTGTCAAGGAAATGCCAAGAAATTAAAACAATGTGAAATGCTATTTGAAATGTACAATCAAAAATGACATTTAGGCATGTTTGTAAATTGTGATCATTGACCCAATTTAGCAAATTCTAATGATACCAAGTTGTGATCTTACACAAGGTAAACTCATAACACGATTGCGTGGAGCAATTGTTACGGCATGTTTTAAGAACAAAATTATTAATAAATCTTTTAATTGTTGCAAAATATCATAAAAGGAGAAAAAAAAAAGAATCACATGGACCATAATATTGTCACTAGTTAACAAGAGATTATGTTTATGGCCCTAATAAATGAGCATTTATAGGTTTAATTATAATTATTTTCATGCATAAATATAATATAAGCACTATTATATGAACGGTCTAGTGTACCGCCATGCATCGTATGTTGGTAAACAAGCATGAATGAGTAGCCAAACTATATCATTCTAGTTTCTCTTGGTCTAAAAAATAATTAACAAATTAACACACCATTTTTGATAAAATTAGAGAAAGTATGATCGAACAAAAAGTCGGCTACCGGCCAATTTAATCCTTTCGTCTCAATCTCTTACATCTTAATCCATACCTCTCTTATGTCACTCATGTCTTGTTCAATTCTAACAGTCTTTAAGCATCCATTACTTCTTCAATCCTTCTTTTTTAGTATTAATTTTTTTTAAGATCTTGAAAATTGACTCCTCCACTTACTTCTCCACGTCTATAAATATTGCTACATTTATGTTCACCTCACAATTAGCAAACCATCTTTCAACCCATTAATTCCCTCCTAATACCATTCTGCTTGTTTTGCAAGAAGTTCTACTTTGTTTTGTTTCTTAATTCGAAAAAGTTAAGGACAACATGAACCCACCACCATATAGTCGTCGACCAACACATTTGCTCCCACTTTTCTTCGTAGTGGTGGCATCCTTATTTGTGTCTTGCTTTGGCAATTTTGAGAATAACCCAATTGCTGATGCACTAAGTCATGATTCTAAAGCCATTCTTCATGGAAATAAGGACATTACGCAAGTTCAAATTCTCCAGACAAGGCTTGCTCGAGCAAGTAGTGTCACCAAAGTTTCATCAAAGATTTTCAATGTCGATGATTTTGGAGCTAAAGCCGATGGAACAGATGATAGTGAGGTATGAATTGATGCAATAAATAAAATCCACTTCCATCTCATTTTTGTAGTGCCTATCCTCATTTGTACCCCTCAAATATTAGTTCAATGATTATCATATGTACCGCAAATGGTGAACGTTAATGGGCGTAATTGTCTGAATATTTATTAAAAAAAAAGAATTTGCTAAGAAGGAAATAATTGTTAATACTCTAATTGTTGGTGTTTACACTTTTTTACTTAGTTTATGATTTTGATGTTAGAGTGTTATTTATTAATTGGTTGGCACGTTGTTAATTAGGCATTCAAGAAAGCATGGGAAGGGGCATGTTCTTCTAAAACAAGTGCTGTCATTGTAGTACCAAAGAAGAAGATTTACCAGCTGAAGGCAGTAACATTTTCAGGACCTTGTAAATCTGATCTTATTTTGAAGGTAATTAGTCTATCTTGATTGCATTGCATTCATATATACAAATTAATTAGCAAAAGACATTGAAAACTCAAGTGTGATTTATATATAAACATGGTGACAGATTTATGGAACAATTAAAGCTTCTGCAAAAATTAGCGACTATGAAGAAGATAGACGACGTTGGCTTGTATTCGAAAATGTAAACAACTTTAGAGTTAGAGGCGGTGGCACCATTGATGGAAATGGGAAGACATGGTGGCAAAAATCCTGCAAAGTTAACAAAAGCCTTGTAAGTTAATTTAAATTCTTAGATTGAATTTACATATAAATATATGTAATGTTTTTCCAGTTTTATTTCATTTCCATGATTTTCAATTAAATGAGCTAACTATTTGTATTTTCTTTTCCCTTTTAACTTTTGCAGCCATGCAAAGTTGCACCAACTGTAAGTTCATGATCCTGTTTACTACTTTTGTTTCACTGTTTTGCTTCCCTAAAATTCAAATTTGATTAAAAAATAATTTTTTTTATTATTTATATTTTTATTTCCAGAGTTATAAATATTAATTTTACAATATTTTGCAGGCGGTGACTTTTGACGAATGCAAAAGCCTGATTATAGGAAACATAAAATTCCAAAACGCACAACAAATGCATCTTACATTTCAGAAATGTGCTAATGTGAGAGCACTTAATCTCATGGTAATTGCACCAGGAAATAGTCCTAACACTGATGGTATCCATGTCACCGGTTCTCAAAACGTTCGAATTCGCAAAAGTGTAATAAGAACAGGTACATATATATAATAAATAAATATAAATCTAAACTTTAAAACTGAAAAACTTGATAAAATCTCAACTCACGAATTAAAACATTTTAGACCATGAAATTTCTTTAGACTACTTATTAGGTCGCCTCAAATTATCAAATTAATATAATAAATACAGATACACAAAACAAATTATACATATTTTGGTTTAAAAAAGGATTATTTTATATAATTAACTTTTTTTTGACTTTGTTGAAGGTGATGATTGCATTTCTATAGTGAGTGGGTCTAAAAATGTTGAAGCAACGGACATAACATGCGGACCAGGTCATGGAATAAGGTTTGAAACTCTACTCTATACCCAACATTAGACATAACCTTGAAATAACTATTTTAACTAAGTCTCTTCTACTATAAAGCATTAACCACTCTAATTTTTAAATGGTTAGTTATTTATTTCCCATCTAAATCGTCTCTTACAAGTTGACATTATATATTTTGCAGTATTGGTAGCTTAGGAGCTGGTAACTCAGAAGCTCAAGTTTCAAATGTTATGGTTAATAGAGCAACACTTACAGGGACCACTAATGGAGTCAGAATTAAGACTTGGCAGGTAATAAACACTATCTTTTTAATTGTTTTGGGCAGAATCCAATGTTTATACCTCTGAACTTTCACTGAAAGTCCTCTAAAGTCGTTGAACTTTACTTTTCACCTTTTGAATTCCTAATGAGCATGAGGATTATACGATTAATTTCCATGTACGTAGCTAAAAATACAATCAATGTACGATTTTAGATATTTTAAATGTTCAAAGATCATTGTGTAAGCTTCTAGGACTACTTTTTTTTTTTGTCTAAAATCCCTTTTTGGGACTTTATTTTTTTAGGTCTAGGAGCACTCAGAGACTTGATTAATTTGCCTTATAAGGGAATGTATAAACAGAGATTATTGTGGGTTGGTAGGACTCAATGTTAGGGGCGCGTTGGAAATTTTGTTACAATTCCATAAATAGGCATCATTTCAGACACCATAATCGACCAAATAGGAGCTGATAATAAATCGATTGCCAATTCTAATCGAACATATTTTGTTTTTAATCTAGCATCAACTCAACACGATAAGGCATTACAACACACACACGTGCCGTAGGGCTTGAACCTGAGATGCATTGCATCTACTATGAAGGCTCAACCAGTTGAACTAAAAGCTCACAGCTCTAATCGAACATTTCAATGAACTCAAAGCACACATAATAAATTGGAAATGTTTTCGTGATTTTTGAGTTAAAAAGTTGGAGCACTAAGTCCACATTTTATTTTAGGAGTCCAATAACAATAAATTAATTTTTAAGAAAGAACTTTTGAAAGTTGATTCATGGAGACTTGGAAATTTTTTTAAGTTTAAAGACTTGTGTTTGTATTTGCCATCTTGTTGTCGGACCAACTTAATTGGGACGAGATAAATAGTTTCATCTCTAAATTAAGTCCGCCTAATTAAGTTAACAGGATGTGGGAAAGGTTTTATTGAGAAAAGAAAGACTTGTGCTTTCATATATGAAGCTTATCAAGTCTAACCAGAGCTAAGCAAAGCACAAATTTTGCTTTATCTGACTTATCAATTAAGATGATTAGGAAACAAGATATTTTTGTTGGAACTTAGCAAATCTTGACGTTAAGATGTCATTAGCTCATCAATTCGTTAGGTATCCTCTTAATTAAGCAACAACTCAAATCTAAACAATGGATTTTGTTAAAAATTCCCTCCATCTCATGTTGAAACCGTAATAAATCAGTACTGGGCCATCACAAATTATTTTTTTAGAAAAAACTAGAGAATTTTTATTTATTTATTTATTTATAACAAAATTATTGATTTTACTTATTTATTTTTAATAATGTATAGGGTGGATCTGGGTATGCTAAGAACATAGTCTTCCAAAATGTTGTAATGCGCAATGTGAGCAATCCGATAATTATAGATCAAAACTACTGTGATCAAGACGGTCCATGCAAGGAACAGGTAATTATAATTCTATAATTAACCTTCTAAACGTTCAATTATGTTTCTTTAAATGCGAATTCCGCCTAATATTAATCGAAATTTAAATTAAATTAAAATTGCAGAAATCAGCCGTTCAAGTGAGCAACGTGGTGTATAGAAACATTCAAGGAACAAGCGCTTCGGAAGTTGCGATAAAATTTGATTGCAGTAAGACAGTTCCATGTCAAGGCATTGTGCTGCAGAATGCAAATATTGTTGGTGAAGAAGAAGGAGGTGCCAAGGCTACTTGCGAAAATATTAAATTGAAAAAAAGAGGAATTGTTACTCCACAATGCTCTTGAAAGTAATTAAAGAAGGAAAAATATATTTTCTTTATTAGTGTTTTTTTTAAATATAGTTATAGATTGGCAGCTCTTTTAGATGCTGATTGATAATACATCATATAGCATTGTTTCAATCACATTTGATTATATACATTGTAGTCTTAGATGTTACACAGAATACATTTCAATGTAAATGAAGTCATATTTCAAACACAGTTTATATTATAAGGTTTTCTTTTTATTTTTCTTTTTTGGATTTTTTATTCGAACCTTTTTTTTTCGAAAAATATGAATGTTAAAAAGTGAGTATTAATATTCTCAACCATTTCATCTTTTTACAAATAATGTTTTTAAAAAGTTTTCTAAAGAAATTAGTCTAACTTTTTCATGAAAAGTAGGAGAAAAAGGAGAAAAGTCGGAGAAAAAGGAAAATTAGAAGAGTAATGTCATTTATCAGGATGACTAATCTATTTGAGTCAACTGATAAGTGGGTGACTTTTTTTTAGTAAAGAATATAGAAGATTTTTTTTCTCTTCTCAAGAATATACTCTTTCTGAGATTTAAATCCCTATTTTTGAACAAATAAAATCGCTCAAGATCAATTTATTTGCTACTAAATCAACAACTCGTTAGTAGCAAATTATATATCTTATGAATTACTCAAAAAAAGAAAAAGAAAAAACAAAAAAGTTTGAAAATGAAGTATTGGGCTTCGCAAAAGCCCAATATTGACTAGATCAATCCGTGCTATTGAAATCAATTCAATCTATTTAACAGGTCCATTGCCATCAAGCCGATGCAAAAATGTCACGGAAAATCATACTTTTATAAAAAGAAAAAATACTAAATTTGACAGATAAAATGGATTCAAACATATTCTCTCAGATGAAAACACAATTGAAACTTCTTTAAAAAATACCAGATTTATAAATAGAGAGATAAACAAGATATTTTCTCAAGAAATCACAATATTTTCAAATGTCTCCAAAAGTCTCAAAAGATCTCCAAAACTCTCCAAAGATGTCCAAAACTTTTCAGAAGGTCTCCAAATGAAGAAATCACGCTATTTTCAAATGAGTCCAAAAGATCTCCAAAAGTCTTCAAAGATTTTCAGAAGGTCTCCAACCGTAAAAATCATGATATTTTCAAATGTCTTCAAAAAGTTTTCATTAGTCCCCAAAGGTCTCTATTAGTCTCGAATGGTATCCAAAAGGGAGTTCACATTTTTTTTTATAAAAAAAATTATTTAAATGATTTTCAATTGACGGTTTTTAATTAAACTAATTTATTAATTTTTTATTAGCAAGTTTTAATTTATTTAATAGTAATTAATTTGGTACACAAAGGTCTCTGAAAGTCTCCAAGGTCTCCATCAATTTACAAAGTTTACACAAAAAAGTCTTTAATAGTCTCCAATGATCTACAACAATTAACAATTACATAAGAAAAAATCAGAGATTACACAACAATTTTCATGCAACATCACATAAGAACTAGGGTTTCCTAGCCGCCAACTGGATCCTTCACAACCCTCGCCATCTCCTTCGAATTCTCACCTTGCAAAACAGAGAGAGAAGAGAGGTGACGAGGAAGCGGCAAGTGTGAGACAGAAACATGAGAAAGAGAGAGAGAGATAGAGAGAAACAGAGTAGGTGAGAGAGCGGTAGAGAAAAGGAGGTGAGGGAGAAGCGGACAAAAGAGAAAACAGAGAGGAGACCAAAAGAGAGAAAATCAGAGGAAAGAGAGGTTGGGGCAACTAGGGTTCTTTGGGAGAAAGAGAAACGAAGAGAGAGGGTAGAGCATGAGAGAGAACAAGCTTTTGAGAGAGTAAAGCAGTAGAGAGAAACGAAAGTGTGGGAGAAGAGAGGAGGAGAGAGAAATGATGAGAGAGAAAAAATTTGAGAAAATGAGTGAAATATGATTTTTATTTGAATGGATGTAGCATTTTTAAGATCATATTTTAAAAAATGGAATATGGCAAAACTAAAATTAAAAAATATGGCATTCACCTAATTACCAAACTATGAATGATTTTTATCAAAATTTGAATTTTAATTGAGACATGTGGCATAATTAACTTGAATGTCACTATAGTCACCTTTAGACTAGTAGCTATATTACAGGGAAAAACACAAGTATGCTAGAAAATAAATGCCAACTTTACAATGTTATTAAGTGCATCAAATTATTTTTAAAAATGGTAACAAGAAAAAAATATTTGTAAAAATGCTAGAATCTAAAATTTTGTTAAATTTCAAGTGTGAAAGGTGGACAATAGGTGTACATATTTGTCCACCATGTGTACATCATTTATAAATTTATTTCATTTAATAATAGGATTTTATTGATTTTTAGGTAGACAACATATGTACATGTACATATGGTGAATAAAAATGTTCACTATCTATCCAACATCTGAAAGTTTGTTTTATTTAATAATAAAATTTTATTAATTTTAGGTGGACAACAAATGTACATATGATGGACAAAAATGTCCACCATCTGTCTACTGTGTGTGCATCAATGTTTCCATCATTTGGAGGCTAATTAAGCGATTCTACATAAATTGTAACTATCTTCTGGTTTAGGACTATTTTGTAATTTTATAAAATTTAAAAGACTAAATAGGTAATTTCAATATATCAAATAGTTAGGTTTCTTCTTCACCAAACTGCTACTATCACCATTCGCCGACAATTGTTGCTTTCAAAAGATCGATTCAAATTTTGTATACGCGCGTGAATGTTGTGTCGAGAAAGGTCTCTTGGTGGAAGAAACAACTTGAAACGAGATCGCTCGTCTGTACATTATGTCGTGTTCTATGATATCTTTCTCTCGATCACTCTTGATTTGTCTGTTGTAAAAATTCGGATCGAATAGAATAGAATCATGGCTAAAAATTTGAGAAAGGTAATGAAAATAATTTGGACACAGAGATTTTACGTAAAAACTCAAACAAATTAGGATAAAACCCACGAGCACCGATAGAAGAATTTCACTATGAAAAAAAACAAAAGAAGTTACAACAACACAACCTCTTGTCTCTATTTATAAGGAGAAACAATTTAAATTTTCTCTTATAATAGGAGAAAAAACACACTCTTTTGCTAAGAGAACTCTCACCAACTCTTTACTTTTTTTCTCTCACAAAACATGGGATACTTTCTCTATAAAATTGCACACACTTTGATTTCTTGGAGCCTTTGCTTTTATATAGGCAAGACCATCACCTATGGCAAGTAATAATTTGTTGGCTAAAATTGTATGCCAACAAATTATTAGATGTAATAAAGATGTAATAAGAGTTTAATTGTGTACTTTTTTCCAACTTGACAAATTCAATTTGAAATTAAATTCTTATCCTTTTCTAGTTGTAATCGTCAAATTGAAATTGAACTCTTCAATTGTAACTAATCTTAACATTGTCTTGCTAGTCCTAGAGATTAGATGTCTCTCGCTCTCTCTTGCCGAATTTGGAGACTATGTCGGCGGCAAGATGGCATCATTTGAGCGGCGGACTCGAAGAGAGAGATCGGTAGAGCCGTAGAGATTATGGAGGCTGCGACGATGGAGATTGAGGCGAAGGGACGTGGCAGCGATCGAGATAGAAGGAAGAAGATATGAAGGAAATTGGACGAGGTGGAAGTCGCCGGAAGGAGGAGAGGCAAGAAAGAGAGAACACAATACAGAAGGAGGAGGGGTAGAGAGAAGAGAATGTGAACCGAAAGAAACAAGATAAAATATCAGATCTGGCATTTCTAAGTTAGTTTATACGTACTGGCAATAAAATGGCAACTTTAGCATATTCATAAACCATTTTACTTAGTATATCGTGTGATTTTCCCTATATTACGTGCTATATTTGAGTTGATTATCATTTAATGGTGGGACAAAAACTACAATTATTTTTATAATTTATTTTATTTGTTTATATCAAAAATCGAGTCTATAATCTTTTGATGCTGAAGTTGATTTCAATAAAATAAACGTCAAGCAAAACAAACCACTAATTGAATTCCACAACCACCTTAACAAATTTATTGAATGAAAAGGACCAATACAGCTTCAAAATTGATTCCACAACAACAAATATCACAATCCGTGGATTCAAAAGAAAAAACGATTCAAATTATGCTAGCTTAAAACGTTTGATCTGTACATATCTGATAGTGAGAGTATGATAGCTTAAAAAAATGTTAGCCTGTTTTAGCCTTGTGTTACTCAACCAATCAACATTACTTATGAAAAAAACTAATCAACATTAATATTTAAAAAAATTGCTATTCAAAAAATTATTAATATTAACACTTTTATTATTGTTTTAATTATTTGATGTTAATAATTAATTAAAATACCAACAAAACTAATAATTTTTATTTTAAGGAAGATATTATAGATGTTGTTTAGCAATTTCACTAATCAGCCTATCAAAAGAGAAAATGACGATCATTTAAGATTGCAATGGAATGCTATGAACTTCTTTAGTTAAAATTTTCGAGTACGAATTTTGATATAGAAAAACTTTAAAATTCATTAAAAAAATAATTCTATTTTACTCAAATTCATATTAATCATAAGAGAACTTACCCAACGTTATCTTACACATAAGTTCTTATAACGCGAGTCTAAAATATAAAAAAAACATAACTAATTTTTCAAATGTATTTTCAATTCAAACCACTTGTAAATATATGACAAAACATAATGAGTATCAAGAACTTATAGTGGTAGATTATAATCACGTTATTTAAGATCAAACCGTATTTGAGCAAAGTGTTCAGCTTATTGGTAGGCAAATCCACCTTGTCACCTTGAGGTCGGGTGTTCAAAATTAG
>CAODLS010447998.1:0-11407 GCA_948243855.1 Flueggea neowawraea | reverse complement strand
AGGCTGCATAAAATTGGTTGGGGTTGATGAATCTATTGGAGAGCTGAAGAGACTTGTAGTACTAAATTTAAAAGATTGCGTAAGTCTAACCAATCTTCCAAGAACAATTGGGCAGTTAAAATCTCTGGAAGAACTTATTATTTCTGGCTGCTCAGAACTTGGTGAGCTACCAGTGGAGCTGGCGCAATTGCTGTCATTAAGAGTGCTAGAAGCAGATAGAATGGCCATAGGTCAAGCACAGTTGAGTGATACAGATTCAAATAAACTAAGTTTGTCATTGCTGCATACAGCATTCCGCTCCTGGCAATTATCGAAAAGATGTGAAAGATCAACTCCGAGATTTTCTTTAGCGATTTTGCCTAGTACTCTGATGAGCCTAAGTCTATCAGACTGCAATTTATCAGATAATGCATTCCCGAAGGATCTCAGCCACTTTCCACTCTTGCATCACTTAGATTTGAGTGGAAACCGAATGTCTCACCTACCGGGAGGCGTCAACAACCATACTTTCCTAGGATCCCTTGTCTTGGACAGATGCACAGAGCTGCGATTACTTCCGCATCTGCCTGCAAGTTTAGACGTCTTGAAGGCAGAAGACCGCACATCATTGGAAAGGATTGTAAGTTTGCCAAACTTCTTTCAATCACTGGATTTGGAAATTTATGGTTGCGAGAAATTGATCGAGGTTCAAGGCTTATATAGACTGGAATCACTAAAGCATGTTGACGGAGGAATACTGAACAATATGGGTTTGTTCGACTTGGAATCATTGGAAAGTATTGAAGTGAACATGTCTAATGCTTTGTCATGTACAGAAATGAAGACCACCGTCCAGGTAAACTACTCACTCCTCTGGTATCTCTGCTATTTTCTTTCTTAGCCTTGTTCATTAAGTGATTCGGTTTTCCATGTTATAGGCATTGCATGAATGCGGCATATGCAGCATATTTCTTCCTGGAATTGGGGTTCCAGACTGGTTTAGCCATCGAAACGAGGGTTCTTCGATATCATTTGACATCCCGACGGATGATATTCATATCCATGGATTGAGTTTATGTGTTGCATACTTGTGCGCGGATCCTGCAGGATGTGCTATTGGGTTCTACTCTGATGAAAACTATGCAAAAATACACAACAAAACAGAGGGAACGAAATGGACATACAGTCCAATGTTTTATGGGATTCCAGAAATCAATAATGATCTGTTATGGATAAGTTATTGGACGTTTGGAGATCTGATAGTTGCAGGAGACGAAGTGGATATTTCAATAGCAATGTCATCTGGTTTCCAAATAAACCAGTACGGGATTCGTCTCATATACAAGCAGCAAGAGACAGCTAAACCGTCTTGCAGCAAAGAAATAGTTGAGAGCAACTCTAGTTGGTACCAAACAATGAGTGATATAGATATGTCATCATATGAATTGGCACCTTCCATGTATTTTCTTTGCCATCACAAGTTTCCTACTCATCAATGAATATGCAAAGACAACGAGGAAAACTGGGATGATCCTGGTGGGTATGAGTACTTGTTTGATCAAGACTATGAGAAGGAGGGAGATGAATGGGATGAGTTGAGTGAATGCGAAGAGTATGATTCTGAAGACACTGAAATGTAGCTGCACTGTTTTATCATTCTGTCGTGGTATATAACGCAAGAGTATGTTTTTTACATTTAACTTAGATAAGGATATGTTAAGGTTACGACGTTCATTAGTAAATAAATTATATAATATGTTAATGGAGATTAGTTGGTTGATAGGAGGATTAATGTTAACAAGACCTACCTTGATAAAATACTGGTACATACCATTTGGTGTTTGATGCACCCACTCTACCCTGAGAAAGCAAATACATGGTTGATCAAACTCCGATATGATGAGTTATAAAAACAGAAGGAAAAACAACGAACAAAAAGCATATGAACAAAGTCAAACTTAAGCCAAAATTCATGTTAAAATAATCTATCAACAAAGTATTCCTGCCAATGGTGCCAGATGACACACCCAGGCTAAGTGGAAGGGTTTTCTTCTCTTTTATAAATCATTATACTGGGTATTCTAGTGCCAAAATTGAAAAAAGCGATAAAATTCATGTTAAAATAATCTATCAAGCACAATTATGTTAGAATCTCCAATGTAGTTTAAAACTAGAATCGCTATGCTCAAAAAACCAGCCAATTCATTGTTATTGAGGAACATAAACCATTGCAAGTATGCAATTTATGAGCTGATTATACAACTTTGAACAACAAGTACACACAAAGACTTGACCTATTTTCTCATCAAGTCCACAGAGCTAGGAACCTGAACAAACTTGAACAAACATCTACCGTAAAATAGTGGCAACCAAGCATCTTCTCTTCTATGACATAAAACCAGACTCTCCTCCAATACGGGTTTATGTATAAAACTGCAACAATTCCCAACAACACTATGACATAAGATACCACAAAACTTACGTAGAAAACTCCCATGTCCATGAAGCCATCATCATCTTCAATCTCTGTTGAAAGTCCTGGCAATGGCTGGATTGATACTGGATCTTCACAGCTCTTTGACAATGGTCTTCCACAAAGAAAAGGATTTCCTTCATAGCTAATATTTTCAAATGTTGCAAACTGTTTATCCATGTTTGGTGTCTTTCCAGATAAGTTGTTGTGTGCTACACTAAAGGAGGACAAAAAATGCAACTGAGTAAGTTGAGGTGGAATGTGTCCCTCCAAATTGTTGTAGGAAAGATCTAAACTCTCAATTTCCTTCAGATTTGAAAATGTTGATGGAATTGGCCCTCTCAGACTATTGTGAGACAAGTTCAATACATTAATGTTGTCAAGATTTCCAAGTTCGGGAGGTATTTGGCCCATCAGTTTGTTACAAGAAAGATCAATTCCAGAAAAGAAAGCGAGGATATTTCCCCTATAAGAATAAGATATAGTCTTTGTCGTAAACTCAACAGGATGTGCCACTGAACCATTATATGTTCCTTGAGGAGGACCATAGTTATCTGAAGTAGCTTCCTGTTGTCTTCTGGACCAATTACTAGATCTCAAGCAGTGAGGGATACGACCAGAAAGACTGTTATTAGACAGATCAAGTAAGCTTAATTGTTTCAACTTGCACACCTTAACTGGAATTTCACCAACAAGATTGTTATGGCTTAACAAAAGAAAGCTCAACTTAGAAAACTTCCCGTGAAACTTTGAGAAGTTGTTACTGAAAAAGTTGTGGTTGAGATCTAAGATTCCCAATTCAGAGCAATTGCTAAAAAATACATGTGCAAATGATCCATGTAGCATATTCTTAGACAAGTAAACTTCTTTTAACTGTGATGCCCCGAAAAAAACAGGTAAGTTTCCAGTTATGTTGTTTCTTGAAAGATCTACGATTTCAAGAAACTCCATGTTTCCCAACCAACTTGGAATTTCACCAAAGAGACGGTTGCCACTGAGATCCAACACCATCAATGAGGAACAGTTATGCAAACTATCAGGTATATTTCCAAAGAATTGTTTCCCTCCCAATTGAACATCCAATACATCTTTAGGTTCATATTTTTTGAGAAAATTGGCCTTGCAACCTGTTGTTTGAAAGTTTGAGAGACGATAATTCTATACAACCCATGGTCAAATTTTCTGGTAATCTCCCAGACAATTTATTATTAGACAAATCCCAAGTTTACAATGACTTCAAATTACCAAAAGAAGAAGGAATGCCACCAGTGAGATTGTTATTGTTCATAAATGAATAACTTAGTTTGGGAAAATATGAACCAAATTCTGTTGGAATTTGACCATTGAAAAAATTATTAGAAATATCCAAGGTAGTCAAGTTCAAATGGGAATGAATTGGCAATTTGATAGGGCCTGATAAAGAATTATTGGCCAAATGGAGTGAAAATAGTCTTGTGTTGTTCTCTAGCAACCAATACGGAAACTCTCCCCTCATTTTGTTACGGGATAGATCAACTTCTTGCAGGTTGTGCCGATAATATAGAAACTTAGGAAATACTCCTCCACATCCGTCACAAGGCAAATAGAGTCTCTCTAACTGAAACTTTGGGGTGAGGTTATGTGACTCTGTTTCTACGTAGAATTCATTGCCATCAATGAGTAAGTTATGGAGTTTTGAGTAATTGTAAAAGGGGACTAGAGAGTTTGGGATTTGAAAGTGATTGTACCCAAGTCTAAGGTCTTGGATGGAGGTCAATTTGTTGAGAGGAGATGAAGAGAGACTTCGCATAAATGAATTAAATGACAAATCTAAATCTTGAAGGGATGTCATATTTGCTAGACACTGTGGCAATTTACCACTCAGATAATTCTCACCCAAATCTAGCAGCCGGAGATGTTCGAGGTTGCATAAGCCTGAAAATTCATTTATACCCAACAAATGAATGTGACATATTTGTAGCATACAAGATTTCTAGAAAAAGGAGTACCTTGGAGTTGGAAAGCAGATAAGGGTCTAGACTCAACAAGTCCAAGACCGTACAATCGAAGAAACTCAAGTGAGTGCATCTTGCCAACAGTTTCGAAGATTACACTGGTGTAGTGGCGATCCAAACTTAACTCCCCTTCTTCATAGACATCAAAATTCCGATGAAAAAAAATTGCCATTAGAACATAATTGGTGAAAAGGAAAAACAAAATAAGATGAGAAATTCAGCTTTTGAATTATTATTCTAGTACGAATGTATTTGTCAAAAAAATTCTATATATATATGCATTGTATCAAAGTGATGAGCTAAACTCACTTCTAATTTTCGGTGGTCATGAAGAAATATTCCGAGGATGAACAGATAGATGTATGATTGAGTAATTATGGTGGTAAAAAATTTTAATCTTACTACCTTCTTGATAGAACCAGTCGTATCCGTAAGACAAAAACTTGAGAGACGGCAGTGCATCAAGACTCCGAAAGAAATTCGTATCAACAACTGCATTGTCCAGATGCAATTCTTCCACATTTGTGAATCTATGAAATTCTATTTCATAGAATACCATTAGCAGTTACTAAAATGAGTAGTTAATCAACAACAAACAATAATTTTCAAAGCCATAATCACCACGCATTCTATAAGACTTACCTTGATACCATGTTGTGCCTGTCAAATTAACCAACTGTAAATAAAAGGTCTTAAAGTATGGCAACACTCCTGTCCCATTGGTGTTTACATATCCTGGATCTGTAATATCTGCGGCACAGACTAAAATTCATAACCAAATTTGTTTTTGCAATGAATTATCTCCAATTCATGAATAATTAGTACCTTTTGAGATCACAAATTTGGTAATTTTCTCATTTCCGCTCAAATCCAGCACCTCCAAGTTCTTCAAAGCAGCCAACTCTATAAAGAAAGATGGCATAATGAATTAATTAGATTTTCTTGTTATACCAGAAATTGAGTAAGTAGCAAATTAAATTTTAGCATTAGAAAGGAATATTGAACAAATATTTCTTACTTGTTATGTTAAATGATCCTCTCAATCGATTGTAATCTAGATAGAGATTTCTCAAGCTTGAAAGTCCCTCCAAAAATGATAATCCATTGTTGCTAAAATGATTACCACTCAGTTTAAGCGTCTTTAGATTGCTCAACTTCAGTTTTGTACCTGCACAAAGAAATTGTCACTTGTTTCAAATGTGTACACCATCTCTGGATTTTGTAAATTGTCCAGTTCTGCCCACATAGGCATAGCATTAGAATGTAGTATGCAGAAACCACCTAGGAATTTTGGGCACTAACACTGAAAAAGGCAAAACTGAAGTAACCTTCAAACTATATTCGGCCTAATTTAAATTTAACAAACTTATACGAAGAAAACGATTTTAAAGATGATAAACATGCATGGAGTGTGGTTTTCTTTTTGTTGTTGAAGTAATGATCATACAAACCAAGATCTCTTAAACTGTTTATTTGATTGTTCTGATTTTTTTGACGATCGTTGGTTCACTCGATCGAGATATTGTCAGTTTTAAACTTTGAACTCGCACAGTTTTATCCATAAAAAAAACACTGTAGATAAAGAGGAAACTGTGATATCCTTGAGAATCAAGGCTCAACCCTCAACACTTTCAATGCTTAAAAGGAGATAGATATAATTAATTATGGTTTTATACTTAAATTCAAACAGATCTATATGAATTATTATTTAGAAATCATAAAAAAAGAAGAAAATAATACCTTCATTCTCGAGAAAACCGACCATTCCATTGCCACTCAAGTCGAGAAATCTGAGCGCTTCAAAGGGACGAAACAAAGAAATACTCAAGTAACCATCCCTCAAGTCCCTCCTTGAGCCCGAAAGATCAATATGGGTGACTCTCCCAGTACGACTGTCACACTTAATCCCTCTCCAATCACAACAATTAACACTCTTCTCCCAAGGCGAGCCTTCTGGATTTATGCCCCGTAACTGGAAGAAACATTGAAACGGGTTCGGAGTTGCAAGAGAGCAAGTCTCTCTTCTCTCCGACAAGCACGACACCACCACACTTGTATTAAAACAACCACAAACCAACAAGCTACTACAACAGCACCACAATATGTTGGCACTTGAGCATATCAACACCACCAGTTTTGTGAATCCCGCAAAAATGGTTTGAGCTCTTATATAGCCTTAGCCCTCCATAATATCTCGTCGCAAATTGCACTCAGTCAAAGGTGTATCCACCAAATCTTCACTTGCTTCTTTGGCTTCTTTTCTTTTTCTCATCGAACTCGCACTTATTTAATGTGTTTTGGCATCAATATATCGGAAATTTCAAACAAAGACTTGACTCTGCAAATACAGTGGCCCATTAGGCGTGCTGTCAACGACGCCCTTCCCTATCTTTTCAACAACGAAAATATCATTGTTGAACGTTTTCATGGCGTAGTTATCCAAACACCCATAAAATTGCATTTTCCTATTCAGTTTCTTGGTTTTTAAATATTAGAGCTTTATAGTCTCTGATAGTTTTTTAACGGAATATATTTACTAGAAATATGAGAAGGACGTGCAATTGGGTTATACTTTGACGAAAACTACGCAAAAGTTCACCACAAAACAAAGGGAACAAAATGGACATACAGTCCAGTGTTTTATGGGATTCCACAAACCAATAATGATCTGTTATGGTTAAGCCTGGATGTTTGCAGATGTGTTAGATGCAGGGAGCGAAGCGGATATTTCAATAGCAATGCCATCTGCTTTCCAAATATAACAGTGCGGGATTCGCCCAGCAGCAAGAGACAGCTAAACAGTCCTGCAGCAAAGAAATAGTTGAGAGCAACTCTAGTTTTTACCAAACAATGAGTGAAATAAATATGTCATCACATGAATTGGCACCTTCTATGTATTTTCTTTGCCATCGCAAGTCTCCTACCCATCAAGGAGTAAGCAAAGACGACGATGAAAACTGGGATCATCCTGGTGGGTATGAGCACTTGGTAAAGAGTTCAAGAAAATGACAACGAAAGAGATGAATGACAATGACAATCATCAGAACAACAAACTCGGTTCGGATTTTACATTAAGCTCATGTCCCAACCCAAATTGACCTCAACATAAACAGCTCAAGTTTCTGCTACTCGACTTGAATATGCCTGGTAAACAATATATGCAAACACTAATTCCAGGGAAAGAAGAGAACGAAAGAAGCTAACTACAATGCTCGATCAAAAAAAAAAAAGATAGCAGCTAACTACGATGAGTTACTTTGCAGCTTCAAGGTTTTATGGTGACGAAAATGGTAATCATCATAGAAAACAAAATTGAAGCCAGAAGAACCTACCTGTTTGGCCACTTTGCAGACGAAGAATTTTGCTTTCTTCTTGTAACGGGTAAAATTTCATAGCTTATCACATATCTAATTCAATGAACAATGATTCATAACAAAATCAAGACGATTCAAACAATTCCTCTATTGTAATATGCATCTTTATTTCTTTGCCAGAACATAGGGTTCTTTTTATAAAATAATAACCTGACGTTATATAATAAAGTACAATACAAAATATGAGCTCAGACTTGTTTATCCTCAGCTTTGAGTATTTCCATCAGTAGTATCTTGAACAGTAAAAGATGCATATAACAAGAAATTACAAGAATTGTCAACCTGTACCCTTCAAATAATTTACTCACTTAATACCAATTTGAACTCAGTAATATTATAAATTATGATTTTGAGTCTCACTGGGACCTTGTTCAAACAACTAAACTTTATATGTTAAATGAGATCTAACTACCAAAATAAGTCAGATTGTATTAGCAAAACTCTGTGATATTATTACCTGGTTCACACCTGATCCCACACTTGAGCTCGCAACGCCTCTGAAGCCTCGCTGCATTACCACAAGGAAATTTTGAACATTAAAACTCCAGCTCATAACCACAAACTCTGCAGGTAATTAATTTTGATTTGGCTCACAAATGTTCAGTTCTTGAGAAAACGCTTCGTTTTGGCAAGTTCTCTACCAGGAATCACAGCCATAGTTTCTTAATTCAGATTCGAAAACGCCATTAAGTGACCCTATCAAAAATAACTAATTCAAAACAAGTCATTGTCTAGTTCGACACACGACGTGGCTGTATGATTGTTAATTTGAGGTAAATAGTCATTTAAGTTGCCACATAAGCATAAATAACAAATCGTGTGTTACAATTCATCATTAGGATAATGATGCAAATTTATTAATTTATGCTCACTAAAATAAGTTAGCAAATTGAGTAATTTATGTGCACTGTCAAGAGGAAAAAATGATATTATTTTTTTGATCATAAATATTATACTTAAATGAGTTACTTGTCAAAAAAGCAAATATTATACTTAAATGAGTTGAAAGTTAGACATGTAATAAAGTTTTGGTGCAACTTTAGGCGGGGTTCTTTAAAATCTCATCTCAACGCACTTGTCGTCTTGTCCCATTGTAGCTATGTTACACCTAATACAAACAAATTTAGTAAATTGCTGATGTGAATTAACGAATAAATACTTGTTTGGTATATAATATGTTGTGCATTTTTTCTACTATATGTTACAAATATGTTTGTTTGGTCATTATCCTTTAGCATATACTCCCTTCATCCTATTTTATGTGACATAAACAACTACTTTTGATTTTTGATGTCTAACAAAAAACAGACTATCTATATTTTTTATCACATTATTCCTAATATGCCCTCATTAGCTGTTTCTAGTTCTCATGGAAAAGAGTTGTTCCTCTGTATTAATACGCAACATTAATTATTACCCGATATGTTGTAAGCAGATCTTTTCACGTATGAAACATCATTATTATTGTCCTAATTTACTATTATTTTTTAGTACTTAAATTTTTCAAAAAAGACAAAATTAACATTTTACTATTAAAAACTACACAATTCATTACTTACTATATATTATATACGAAACATGTTACACGAGCAAAAAAAAATAGAAATTGTCACATTTTTTTAGATTTAAAAGTTCATAAACAATGATTAAGCTATAAGTGTTTTCACTAAACAAACATGATTCTTTTTTACCAATATATATAATGTCAAACTTTAAATCAAATTATTGAAAAAAAAATTAAAATCAAAATTATCTTTATACGTAATAATAAGGAGAATTAACGTGGTTGGTGGGAGCAGCAGAAGTGGATGACGTGGGATTTTGTATTCGGACAGGATTCGATGAAAGCGTTCCTAGGGAAGTGTAACTTTTCATCAACACCGCGGATTCCTTTCCCCTCTATATTAACCAACATCCCTTTCAAGTTTCTTCCTCTCAGCTCAGGTCTCTTTCTATCCGCATTAAGATCCCATGGATCCTCCATTGGAATCTTTATCCGTAAATAAAAGAGACGCAGCGCGAACAGTATAAGGGGAAAAAAAATAGCGGAGAGAGGAAGAGAGGAGTGAGTTTTAATTGGATCAATTAATAATGGGTTCCGTTGTGGAGGAATAAACATCTCTGTTGGAAGATGGACTCTTGGATCACCAACAGGTCCCTCTCTTTCTATTTTTGCATATTCCTCGCTTCAATTCCTTCATTCTGTGTCTGATTTCATCTATCTTTGTCTATTCTTATTTCTCCTTTTTTCTCGTTAATAGTCAATCCTGACCGGTGTCCAATTATATTTGAACGATTAGATTTTTTTCTTTAATTAGTAGATTTTTTAATTAGTTATTCCTCAACCCGAATCGCCTTTGATGAACCCGTTATTTGGTTTACTGAATAGTTTTTCTTTTTTTTTGTCTGCATCATGTTTTTATTATTTTCATCTGTTAATTTTAGCATATTAATGGAGGAGTGTCAACAAGGTAAAGGCTTTTGACTTTTCTTTCTTTCTTTCTTTCCTTCTTTTTTTGCTGCTGGTGATCGATTGGATTTGTCAAAGATAGGATTTTTAAGGCGAGGATGAATTTTGGTGGCAATGTTTATGGTTGGCTACTTGGTTTTCCCCTTTTTTTTGCTCTCTCTGTTGTTACCAGTGTCTGTTACTCAAAATACAAACTTCATCCATGCGTAATAAATCATGATGTCAAGGGGTAAATCTTGTAATTCATAAATCTTTTGGGGATCATTGCAACTAGTTTTTTTTCCCCCTTTGGAATGGCATGTTAGATGAATTCATTGAATTTGAATCCAGTTGAAGTTCATTTAAACTTGATTGTTACCTGGTCTTATGTGGTGGCCTTCTTGTTTACTGATGTTTTGATTGGAGGGTGTTACACTGGTACTTAAACTGTTCTGTAGCTTGAGTGCTTGCTTATGTTTTTCTTCTCTCTGGAAAATGTATTATGGAACTTGCATCATTCAGTTGACATGTAGCTTTTTGAGGTTGTTTCTACAGAATGGCTGCAGTAGTCTCTACACAGGAGATGGCTCCGTAGATATTAATGGAAGGCCTGTTCTTAAGGAGAAGACTAGCAATTGGAGAGCATGCCCTTTCATTTGGGGTATTTCAGAGTCCATCATTATAAGCTTTTGTTTTTAGTTTATCCATTCACTGTTTTAAATCTGTAATATAACATACAGGTAATGAGTGTTGTGAACGTTTGGCCTACTATGGGATTGCCACTAACCTCGTTACTTATCTTACAAGCAAGCTACATGAGGAGAATGTATCTGCTGCAAGAGATGTTTCTACCTTTTCAGGCACTTGCTACCTTACTCCCCTTATCGGAGCCATCTTAGCAGATGCTTATTGGGGAAGATATTGGACAATTGCAACTTTCTCCACAATTTATTTCATTGTAATTATTCTTGAAACTTAATTTCTTTTCTTACAAGTGCATTATATCAATTGCATGGTAATTGCTTTACTCATTCTTTTATCTCCTAAATGATGCAACTAATTCACAAATTTTCTTATCATTTTAATGGTGTTTGCTTACAAATTATTCTATTCAAGCCTGTCATTGTTAAGTTTTTTG